>JBBPBS010001075.1:4538634-4558614 GCA_037974835.1 Cicer judaicum | reverse complement strand
TACGAATTGCCTTTTACAATAAACATTCTTTTTAAAAGCATTATATTAAGTTAAAGATGAATAATATTTCTTTATATATATATATATATATTTGTTTTGAATAAAAAAAAATCAAAATTTTAAATTCATATACTTGTTCGTATAGACTGTTGAAAATATTTGCTTATAATGAATATATGTGTTTTTTGTTATTACAAAGAGTCATGTCAATATAATATTGAGTCATCTTATTTCTACACAATTTATGATTTATATTTTCGACTATAAAATTGCATCAAATTAACTTAACTTTTGAGTATGGAGTTCTTTTTTGACTAAAACTAATTAAAAAAATTCATTCCAATATTTTTTCCAGCAAAAATTCATTTCAACTTTTAATTTACAAAAAAAATAAATAAATTATTTATCAAAAATTGCATAATAGATATAAAAATATTGTGAGGTCAACTAATATTATTATAATATCATTTAATAATAATATGTTGTGAATTAAAATTTATAAAACATTTAATTTAAATTTTAAAATTTAATATTATATATATAACCAACAACATATTTAACAAATTAATGGCTATTTGACAAATATTTTTTGAAGTTAGAAAATGAAACTTTTACCAGTAAAGTTACATATTATGGACAAGTAGTGACGATGTTATAAATTGAATGGAATGAATTTAAAGCGAGAGAATATGAAAATGTTTGTTCATTTGTTTGTTTTTTTTTTCTCGTTTTCAAATAGTAGATTTAGATTTATGGTTATCTTTAGATATGGACATTTACATTTCCAATTTTTCATTAGCAACACGAAACGTTGAAAGTTCGATTTCAAATGAAGACAACATCGAAGAGAACTTTGGGGATATGGTGTTTGAATTAGCGGAACCAATAAACAGATTAGTAGTATTAAAAATATTGGGGAATCAACATCAATGTATAAAGTTGAAGTCATGTTATCTATAATGATTGTGAACTTGTGATGATGATGGAGGGTGTTTAGAAAATTTTCATTATTTAATTAAACTTTTTAAGTTATTAAAAATAAATTGCTGATATATTTAATTAAAAATTTAATGTGGCATCCACTTCGGCAATGCCTATTGTAGCACACAATTGTGTCCAACTAATTTTTTTTATAAAATTTATATGTAAATAAAAATAAATAAATAAATCCTACGTTTAATATTTTTCATAAAAAAGGATTTATGATATTCTTTAGTACTTTCCTCTTATTTTTTTTGGCTCAATACCAATTTTGATCCCTTAACTTAATTTCAGTTAACGTTTTAGTCTTTTATCTTTTGTTTTCTTCTTTTGATATGTCCTTTATTTTAATTTTAAGTGACAATTTGATCATTTATGTTTCAAAACATCAACAATGTTATCTTTTTTCTTACAAAAGTTCAAAAATTCATCAAAATTTTCAAACAAAATCCATAAAATTAATTATATTTTATAATATAAAACAAATTTAATCAAATTCGTAACTCAAATATTCAAATAAACTCATATTTGTCATTCTTTATTTGATGTTGTTGGAGATGAAAATGTGAGTCTATTTAAAGATTTAAGTTATTAATTTGATGAAATTACATTATATAGAGAATGATAATTAGTTTTATGAGTTTTGTTTGAAATTTTTTTATGAATTTTTTGAATTTTTACAAAACAATAAGGATAATATTGTTGATATTTTAAAACATAAAATTTCAAATTGGCACTTAAAATTAAAATAAAGGACCAAATCGAAAAAAAAAAGATAAAAGACTAAACGTTAACTGAAATTAAGTTAAGAGACTATGTGTTGTATTTAGCCTATTTTCTTCTTTAATCTTTTTTGCATATTTTTTGGTGGTATCTTCTGGTCGATTCCTCTAGTCATCTCCTCCACTACCTTCATTTGATCTTTTTCTTTCAAATTTTACATACTTCTGGTGGTATCATTTAATTATTTCCTTTAGTCACTTCATCTAATTTTTTTTCTTCCAATTTTTTGGCATACCTTTAGTGTTATATCCAATTATTGCTCATTACTAGTGGTATTCTTTGGGGGATGCATTTCCTCTTATCCTGTACTTTTTCTCTAACTTATTTTTTGTACACTTAATTAAATTATTAGTATATTAAATTGTTCTATTTGTTTTGGTTCTAACATTTTTTTCTAGCTCTAGTTGCCTTTGATTGTCTATTTTATTTTTTGTTTGATAGCATTATCATCCCCTTCCATCTTTTCCACCATATTTCCAGTCTTCTTGTTTTTCACCTTTATAGTTGCAATTTTTTTCTCTTATATACAGGCCATCTTTCCAACCTCTTTTAGCATCTTTTGCTTTTCTCTCTCTTTATTTTTTTCTTCCTAAAACATCTGCAATATATTCTTTGTATTCACGCTATCTCTTCAGCCGACTTTTCAGGCTTCTTAGCATCTTTTTGTTGTTCTCTTTTTTTTTTCTTCAAAAATGATAAATAATTTTTTTCATGTAGAAACAATTAAAAAGTGCATCATCTTTTTCTTCTCCTAGATTTACCTTAGCAAAACCGATTTTTCTACAAAAACTAATAATAATTCATAACTCAATTTTATCTCATGGATATAAAGATTCACACTTTTAAAGGAGAAGGATGATTTTCATCTTTAAGCGAATGATAGTTTTTCTTAGTAAGGGATATGAAACATGGAATTAATTAAGGAAAATACATTAAAAGCAAAAGAGTATAATAAATATTCAATTTGTATGATAATTATTTCTAAACTCATCTATGTAATAATTCTATAGTTTTGTTTTAGTGTTATACCTTTAATTTGAATTTTTGGTGTTTTGATGCCTTTTGCGATAACTTTCTTTTTATTAATCTAAATTTGTTATACACTTGAAATTTCTAGTAAAGTCATTAGAGACGTCAATATAAGATTATGTTTCGTTTAATTTTTTTTTCTTTAATTTTTTTTGTTCTATTAAAAAACATGATTGCTCTAATTCAGACATTCAAACTTTTGATTTGGTGTTATATTTTTACTAGTTTTATTCAATTCATTTAGTTTTATTTTTTGGTATTATAATAATTATAATTTTACTCTCCTATTAAGTCTCGGGCTAAGTACAATCAACATCAATCATTAATGAGTTATATATGCATCTAAATTCTTTCTAAGGTTTATTATTATTATTATTATTATTATTACTATTATTATTATTATTATTATCTTTAATAAAATAAAATTCATGTTATTCAACATCAATTTGGATAAAAAGATTAGCTAAGATTTTACATTTTGCCAACCTTAATTTTAAGACGTTTGAGTTGCGAAAAATTGATGATCTTAGACTCTAAGCAATAATTACCTTTTAATAAAATAAGACTGATTGAGATGCGACATCTTGTCAGTGATAGTTTAAGGCGCCTAAGTTGTGACAAATTGGTAGCATGAAATTTTCTTAATCAAATTCAAATTAGTAATGAAATCACTTATCGTAAACACTTTTGTATTCAATATCATTTTTGCTCCTTCATCAGATCAACAATATTTTTCAAATTGTTTTATTGCAATATAAACACATTTCTTTAGAAACAATCAATGCATCTGCATTTTTTACCCAAAAATTATGTAGTTTTGATTCCTCAATGGCATATGAAGATAGGTAGGAGCAAAATCACACTGTTGTCAAAAAAAGTAACAACAAGAAATCTACTTTTCCTTTTTTGTTCCTTTTTAGCTAACTTTTATTTTAAAATTATCTTCATAAAAAAACAATTTATATATGCATTTAATAATAAAGAGAAATAAGTTTATATAAGTTAATATTAATTTTGTACAACTAATTATAGGTAATAGTTTTTAACAGATATTGTAGGGTGATAATAACTTATAACGTATAACTGACTTTCAAAAACTTAAAATTTGACTTTGAAGACTATTTTTCTTGTATTTGTAGGGGTTTTCCAGTGTTTTTTCTATTTTAATATAATCTTTGGTGACAACTAAATTAAATTCGAGAAACATTTAAAATTTTAAACTTCGATACTTATAAAACTTTAAATTGCACATACCCTTTAGTTTTAATTTTGGATCCGTTTTCAACAATTTTCAATATAAAGAGACTAAAATTATAAAATTAAAAACTTTAATAAAAATAAAATTAAGCCTAAATATAACTTAGATAGTAAAAAAACTTCCACGGTCATTTGACATTGTAAGATGCTAAGGAGCATTTGATATGCTAGGATTTTTAATATTTTAATATTTTTTAATATATAAATAAAAGTGCCACATCATTAAAGGTAGTAAGAATAAAAAGAAACTTAACAACTAATTAATAGGAAAAAAACCATTTTAAAAGTTAAAAAATAAAAGTTCATGTTTGACAGAATAGAGATAAAAAATGCATTTAAACTAATTAAAAAATATTAAACAAAATAAAATACATTTAGGGTCATTTAAAAATGTGAAATAAAATATTGAGACAATATTGAAGATAATGAATACACATTAAAAATATAATATCGAAGTATCCTTGCATCTAACCTTTGACCTTATCTCATTGACTTTTAAAGTTATAAATACACCACTACAACTTTCACATATGACAAACCAAAATAAACTTGCAAAAAATTGCTTAATGGCGAACCAAATACCAAAATGTTTCTGTTTCCTTGCAATCTTGGTTTTAGTTGCTACGGGTAAGCCACTCCACCAAAAAAAAATTTTATGAAAAAAAAAAATTTATCATCACATACAAACACAAAATAGTTTCTGTTTTTTCAAAAATCTTTTACAAGTAATTTCTAAATTATAATATATAAAATATAAAAATTAATAATTATTATTTAGAAGTGATTATCTTTTTCCCTAATTTATTGTGTTTTGTTATTTTTGTGTCCAAACATAGTGCAATTAATACAAGTAGAAGGTGTTTGCACAAAAATTGTTGGACGATGTTCTGCAGCAGATTGTGCGTCTCGTTGTAATTCCACTGCAAATGGTGCACGTGTGTTAGGAAGTTCATGTTCTTACAACAACTTATGCACTTGTACTTTCGATCGTGCTCCCCCAGGATCACAACAACCTGCTTGTGACATTGGCATGGGACTATGCACTCGTGATTGTTTTAACGATTGTTGCGATGCAAGGTGTAAAAGCGTTTATAAGAATACTGGTGTTGGGAGTTGTCTTGATATCTTTGATATGATACTTTGCATTTGTACCTATCAACGTTGAGCTTAGTCTTTATTTAAATTAAACATAATATATAAAGTTATTAATTAATAAATTTTTGTTTTCGTTTTGGATTTTAAGGGAAAATGTAATGATTTTTATTGAATTTTGTTTTACTATTTTTTTCTCTTTATATATTAAACTTTGTTGATTAAATCACATACGAGAAAATAGGTCATTATGCATTGGTAGTGTAAATTAGTTTTACACGAATGAAAACTATTGATTTCATATCCTACTAAATAGTTAGTTATAAGTGTCTCAATTCAAAAACCACATAATCAATGGTTTTAGATTGATTGTGTTAGAGTAAATTTTTATGCAATTCACGTATTACAAAAATTGATTATAACATTAAATTATTTGAATAGTCAAACATTTATTTAATTAAGACAAAAAAATAGGAGTATCAAGTGTTTTGGCAATTATTTTCGGCGAGGGGTAGTGCTCCATGCACCGGTAATGTTCACTCCTCTTTATTGGGTTTCCCAATATTTGTTCAATCTCGTCCAATATTGGGGCCAATTTTCGAGCAAGATTTTTAAGATTGCTTACATTCGGTTTGAGAATTCTTAGTGGCAATGTCTTTCTTAAGAGATTATTTTTTGAGCCACCATTTGATTCCATGTTCTCTATAGTTAAAGATATTCAGAATAAGTCTTAAATTTTATGATTCTAAAAATGATGTAGTAATTATTTTTTTTTCAAAGGCCACCATGATAAATAAAATGCTGCAAAAATTAAAGAAAAAAATTAGGAGATTTAAAAAGAATGTGTGAGTAGTAGAAGTTGACTATGGTATAGGGTAGGTAGTTCTTTTTTTTTTTTTTTGAAGGAAAATGTTATGAGATTGTAAAAAAAATGAATGCAATGATTATGTAATAAACTAAAAAATTTATCATCCCCTAATATGCAATTATTTTTTCATATTTTTTAAATAACATGTTACCAAATGAAAATAAAAAATGATGAAACAGGCATGATTATGCGATGCAAATATGAGATATAAATTCTTTTCTAATTTAATTGATTTATGGTCTTCAGCGTGAACCTCCATTATGGGTGGCTCTATAGTTCTAAATTGGTTCCTAAAGCACACAACTCCATTCTAAAATATTAATCTAAATAATAGGTAAACTATTAAAATGAAAATATTATAGAAAATGTCAACTCTAGGTGAAACTTTCGTGACAACCAAACATGACGTACATTCAGAAGATTATTATTACACAGTCTCTAACTTATCTTAGGTTGCACTCAGCCTGGGTATTGAGTCCACTCATAAGTGTGTGAATCGTGTTAGTATAATGTGATGATAAATAAATAAAATAAAATAATTATCACAATTAACATAAATTATCATAAACACATAAAATTAATACATAAAATACCACAAATACATGTAAGTTACCATACATAAATAAATAGAAAAAAACAATAACTACAATTAGAATAAATTATCATAAATACATGTAAATTACCATAAATAAATAAATAGAAAAAAAGAATAACTACAATTAGAACAAATTATCATAAATACATGTAAATTACCATAAATAAATAAATAAATAAATAGAAAAAAAGAATGACTACAATTACAACAAATTATCATAAATACATGTATACCTCTACAATTAGAATAAATTACCATAAATGCATATAGTTAATATATTATCGGAAAACATATAAAATCACTACAATCATATTCACAATAATTATCATTAATGATCATTAAGGTTATTCTTAGCGTTTTTCAAAAACCTACCATAATCACTTAAGGTATGATTTTAGAATAAATTAAATCAAAATTAATATTTTCTTTTCTTTTTATTTTATTTAACTTAACGAAAAGTCAAGAATATCCTTAATACTTATTATTATATTTTTTCTGCAAATAAAAAGGAAGAACTGACAAAATTAGGTGTCAACAGCCTAATTGTTTATTTTTATCATTATTTATTTATTTTTAATTTTTTTAATTATATATTTATTATTTTACATAAAGACTTTAAAAGTGGCAGACAAAATTAAGTGTCTACTGCGTTATATTAATATAAAAAATTAATATATCTCTTTTAACTAGATTACTTAATTAAAAAATTTAATAAAATGAGGCGGTGACAATTTTGTAAATATTTAAAATTTATTTAACACAGTTATATTATAACTGATTTTAATATAAAACCAATTAGTGTTTATTTTCCACCGTACTCACATTCCACTTTATTAACTAGTCTATTATAAACCTTTTCTATTCTCTAATAATATTTGCAACTGCATGTCTACTTTTTATTCCAATCCACACCCATTGTCCAATTCAGTTTCATGTTTCATCGCTGACGTCGACTTTTTCACAATCGCCAAACTCGGTTTCATCGCCAAAATGAGTTTCATCGCTAACAAGAAATTCAAAATGTATTTTTATATTATGAAACTTTCGATGAAAAAGAAAGTTTCGAAAATTAATGTATGACTTTTAATGCAGATGAATATTTTGATATTTAAAAATTTATTTTAAAACGTTCCATTAAATTTTTTTAGAATATTTTATTTGCAAATTGCATGGCCCTTTGTAAAAAAGCTTAGAGGCGCTAGCATTATGATAAGAAGATGATGGACCAAGTTGTGTATATGTTGATTTTTACATGCAAGTCAATAAGTGGGACTGGAGGGAGGATCCAGGGATGTGAAATACAATAGAACCATTTCATATAGCTATTTGAGACATCACTATGAAATGTCACTAGAGACATTACACTTTAACAATCCTTATAGAAGCTCTCATATCGTTCTGTCATGCCTAATCTATACTTGGCGGCATCGGAAAAACGTAAATAGAACCAAATTGTCTAACACATTGCTTCGGTAGATAAGAGACTGTAACTCTCAACCAGTGAAGGTAGCATGAGTACAATGCAGTCTTGTCAAATGGAGGGTTGATTTGGTCATCATCATATATATAAAGTGAATCATACATCATCAAGGAAAATGATGTCAAGTCGTCGCAGGTATGTCGTCAAACGATCTTCCCCTGTATGATTGGTTGTCCACCTACAATCTCTAAGAGTAAGTTCTAGAACATTTCCAATGTCCATCCCTTACAAATTATAGAAAAATGCTCATAAATCTAGCACTAGATCATAAATAAAAGACAACTTAATAAATAAAAAATAATAAATAACAATTATAATAAACGAACAAACTAACATACTTCTCTCAACCCAAATGTGGGTCTTATCAGCAAAGATAGTGGATCCAACCAAATAAAGTAGATATCTACTCATGAAACACAATTATTGTAGTTTGTACTGAGAACACTTGTTAAGATTCATCAACTTCCTGAGAGCTTTCATTACCACTATGAAGTATATAGGATGGACGGGTTGCCTGATACATCCTTTGATTAGATGTCATTAGCAAACTTTCTTTCACAACTATGCCTATATTGCGAATGATTTGATAGATGATTTCTCCATTTGTGTCTCTCGTCTTAGTCACAAACTCACAAAAATAAACATTTTAATAATTTATGTATATAAAATAAAAACAACAAAAAATTGTTACGAAACTTTTATATTCTACCAAAATTTTCAACTTTTTTTTTACCATTTCAAAATTTTCATTTCGAATATTTGATATTCACCGAAATTATTCGATGTATTACTCCAAATTTTATAATAAACTATTTAATTAATTGAAGTATTATTTTATTGAATTAATTGATATTAAAATTACTTTAAGATATAAGTTAATAAATATTATGTTTTATTTTCTTTATATGTGTGTTTGTTATGATATGGTGATTTTCTAGATATTTGATTTAGTGATTAAGATTATATTTATGTATTTTAGTAAATAATGATATTATTTTTAAATGAGTATTTTGTAGAAAAATATTCTAATTTGGATGCGTAAAGTAAAGTATTTGTTTATTAAGGACTTCAGAAATACTAAAAAAGTGGATTTTGGATCAGACTATTATTTACACTTATGTTTTCTACTTATGCATATCAATTTAGGTTGTTATTGTTACTGAATGGTTCTTTCTTTCCTACGCCTGCAACTTGTTTATTGCACTCCATTTATTCCTCAAAAACAAATATTGGGCTCCCTTGTGTTAGGCCTTACCTTCTGTTTTACTCATGCACCTGTACATCAGTTATATGCATACATCCACCTGCAATTAAAGGATAAAAAATGACATTAATATTTTCTTCTTCTCACATTCAAACACTAACCTTTTTCCTCTTGAACTCTCTTCATAAGCCGCAAATGGCCGCCTCAAGCGTTTTCCTATTGCGACCGTGACCCAATATAAATCACCACAAAAATTTGGCTCTAACCACCATATGAACCATTGCTTAAGATGGTCATTCCGACCGCCATGAACATTGATTGTGAAAACCAATACCATATTTGAACTCTACTTGACTTCCTCTTTCATTCTCTTTGCTAGAAATAACAAATAATCTCACTTAAAAATGGGTTTTCGCCATTGACGCCAATGTTTTTTTTTTCGATTTCAGCCACTATGATTTTTGTTGAAACCTTCAAAAGAAAAACTATATGTTTGCGTGCACCTGTGAAGTTGATGTCATACCATTTCAATCTTTCGACGCATCAGTGAGGCTTATTTAGACTATTTGTTTTGCGTTGAATAAGGTGTGAGGTGAGAGTGAGTTTGAATTCATGAGTGTAAAATAAGTGAGATGAACACGAAAATTGTATCACCCACAATTCATCTGAGGCTCGCTACATATGGTTGAAGCCCTTTGAGTAATAATGGACTAATGAGAATAACTAGAGTTTAGTAAGGTTGAGACACGAATTACAAAGTTTTAAAGGGTACAATTTAGTTTAATTTTGATGAATGTGTGCTAATTGAATTATTTTCGCATTTGATAAATTTTGTACTATGTTTGTTTATTAACATCCGCGATATTGTTTGAAGTAAAATGTGATGAACTGTGTATTCATTGTGGAAATTTTTATAGTATGTGCAAATTATCTTGTATTTTTATATGTGAGTGATTACGTATCAGGTTAATAAACTTTTGGTTTGGATTGGTGAGTAAATAATTGGAAGTGAATAAATGCTAAAATATAATATGAGATACAAAATCATAAAACTGAGAGTAATTACGAGTCTTATATAATGTGATGATTGATTTGAATGTAAAGTATGACTACACAAATATAAAATGATGGTGCTTATTTGATGGTTTCTGGTGTTGTTAACTTGATTGATATTGAGATATTTTGAATTTTCGTATGATATACAGTTGAATTGTACGATGTAAGATTTTGTGACAATGATGTATGAGAGACTACTTTGATGTTATAGAATTGAGGTGTATATATATATATATATATTGATTTGACCCGTTAGACGATGAACTTGTGGTAATTCCGACCCATGCTAAAGATGGTACTCTTAATGTAGTGAGTAACCTAGGGTAATAAAGTGATGAAGTAGATGTTAGAGGTATTTGATGTAGAAATTATTTTGTCATCATATAGTTATAGTTTGACAAGTCTAGTAATATTAGGAAAATACAACTGAAATGAGCTTGATCGTGAAGTCTAGTGATAGTTAGGGTTTGACAATTATGTTGTTGAGTCTTAAGAAATGATTTATGCTAATAATGAATGCCATATATGGATATACAATAAATTAAAGAAATAAAAATTCTTATAGTAGATATAAAAATAGTATTAAATTATAACAATGACTATGATCGATGAATCAATAATAACTATTATGTTTCGTTGTGACTGTTTTGTTGTGATCTTGTATTATTAAAGGAAAATAAAAATTTAAACAAAAAAAAATTGAAACGATATAGAAACGAAGGAAACATGAATATGACATTAAATTTAAAATATATTTTTGTTGAGACAAAATCTCAATTTAATGTTTTGATGAAAACAAACAAAAAGTTAATTAAGAATTATTTTGATTCTAAGTGTTTTGGTATTTAACATGTGCATTTGAGTGTGTTAAAACAAGATAGGTATCAAACATCATAAACCAAAAGATCAATCTTAAGCAGCAGATCAATCTTAAGCAGAAGATCAATCTGTATTTTCTAAGAACAATCAAGTGTCTAAATCCCTTTTCTAAGCGGTAGTTAAGAAAGCGGTAGATTTCACAAAAAAGCGGTAGGGATTTAGATCAATCTTAAGCAACATACTCAAGTGTCTAAATCCCTTTTCTTATAGCTTGCTGCTTTGTTTTAATTTCTGTGTTGTAATCATTCACATTGATGTCCATCCACAGAATATATTTCTCAAACAAGAGTTGAATAAATATCAAATTCTAAATAGCCTCAAAATCACTACTTTGTAACTCAAGGTTGCTTTGTCAAATCTTGAGTAAGTTGCAAAATCCTTTCACGTTTGAAAGACAGCTTGTTAATGTCTTTACAAACAGTAAGGTAGAAATCTTTTCTAGGTAGAAGGGTAGGAATTGTGTAAAGATCAAGATTGATCCATGAAAACCAAGAAGGATCTTGGTTTGCACACTTAGTGAAAAATCTCATGATTGTGAGGACTAGACGTAACCCGGATTGGGTGAACCAGGATATATCCTTGTGTGATCTCTCTATCTCTATCTCTATTTATTTTATGCTTTACAATCAGATTTCATTTTGGTAAAATTGATCTTGCTATTTTAAAGATTGATCTTCTGCAAACTTAAGATTGATCTTCTACAAAGTAAAGATTGATCTTCATCACTGTAAAGATCAATCTTAACCTGAGATCTTATTTTTAAAGCAGAATTTTTTTAAAAAGGGACAATTATAATTCAAACCCCCTTCCTTATAATTGATATTTTTTACTTTAATTTTTCCTATGAAACAATTTGTGAAATCTACCTACCGCTTTTTTGAAATTAAGTAAAATTGCTTGTTGTCATTTTAACTATTTAATTTCAATATGTTGGCAAAAATGTTAATTTCATTCATAGTTATTAGCATTTTAATTTTCCATTAATAGATATACATTATATTTTAGGAATGATAATTATTATTTTATAAGAGAAAAATACATTAAAATTGATTAATATTAAAATAAACATAAAAAAACAGACAAATTAATATCGATATCAAAATTCCATATTATTATGTAAAATAAAAACTTTTATACATATGTAATATAGGATATACATTACAATTAACGGGAAATTGATTTTATCTGAAAAACAAGAAGAAATGAAAAACAAATGTCATAGCGATAAACTTGATTGCATTATGATTTTAACATTTCAAAAGTTACTTTTATTTTTTTCATTTTATAGGTGTGTGGCCATCAGATTGTTAGAGCAATAGGAATGTGATGAACACAATTAGGGCGCAACAAAACAGAAGAGAAAAGGGAGAAGCAGAAAATGAAAGAATGAGATCATTCTAATGAATTGTATTATTCACACTACAAAGTGTTATTCATATGTGTTACACAGTTGCTTGCAAAGTCAGTTATTCATACAAAGGTAATTAACTAACAATCAATTTTGATAACTAACTAACAACATTCTAAAATTGGTTGAATGACAGTTATGAATTAAATCTCAACTCTTCCCCTTAATTCATAATTGTTAGAACATTTATAACACCAAGTTTCTTTCTCAAAAACTCAAATCTGTCAAGTTGTAGAGCTTTTGTAAAACCATCTACTAACTGCAACTCAGTTGGGCGATATTGCACCTCAATCATTCCATTGTTCACTTGCTCTCTAATGAAATGAAACCTTGTACCAATGTGTTTACTTCTGCCATGTGAGATTGGATTTTTTGCAAGGCTAATAGTTGACTTGTTATCGATTCTGAGTATCAAAGGCTTCATCACTTCACACCTTAGTTCCTTCATCACTGAATCCAACCATTTTGCTTGACAGGTTGCAAATGTTCCTGCAATATATTATGCCTCACAAGATGAAAGTGCAGTCATTGGTTGCTTCTTTGTACACCACGATATAGCTGCTTCATTAAACATGAAAACATAGCCAGAGGTACTCCTTCTATTTGTGATGTCTCCACACCAATCACTATCTAAGTATCCAATAAGTTCACTTTTTTCACCTTTGCTTCCATTAGAGAATAGGAGCCCAAACTCCTTTGTGCCTTTTATATATCGAAGTATCCTTTTAGCAGCTATCATGTGAGTCTTCCTTGGATCATGCATGAATTTGCTAATCACACTAACTGAGTAGCAAATGTCAGGCTTGCTGTTGAATATATATCTCATTGAACCAACCATTTGTCTGAATAGCGTTGGATCAACTCTTTCTTCCTCACTACACTCATCAATTTTTGAGTTTGTCTCTGATGGATTCGAAATGGAATTACAGCTATTCATTTCCAATTTTTCAAGCAGTTCACCTATATAATTATGCTGGTGCATAACTATTCCTATCTTCATCTTCAGAAATTCCATTCCTAAGAAGAATCAGAGTTCACCTAGATCACTCATTTCGAATTCATACTTCAACTTGTGTTTCACCTTTTCAATCTCTGATGCTTTGCTTTCAGTAATGAGCAGGTCATTCACATATAAGCAAATTATCATGGTTTCTTCTTCACTTGAACTTTGCACATATACACCAAACTCTACTGAACATTTTTTGAAACCTATCTGAATCAGAAACTAATCAATCCTCTTGTTCCAAGCTCTAGGGGTCAGCTTCAAACCATACAAAGCCTTATGGAGTCTATACACTATATTCTCCTTGCCTTGTACTTCAAAACCAGGAGGTTGTGACACAAACACAACCTCTTCAAGTGGACCATTTAAAAAGGCAGATTTTACATCTAAATGATAAAGTGACCACCTTCTCTTGCAAGTTAAAGCCACCACTAGTCTTACAGTTTCAAGCCTTGCAACTGGAGCAAACACTTCATTGTAATCAATACCATGTTTTTGTAAGAAACCTCGAGCCAGCAACCTAGCCTTATGCTTTGAAATTTTTCCATCCGAATTTAATTTCAGTTTGAAAACCCATTTCACATCTATTTTATTTTTCTTATCTAGTAAGTTAACTAGATCCAAGGTGTGATTCTTCTCAATTGATTGGAGTTCTTCCATCATAGATTTCTTCCATACATTTATCTTCAGTGCTTCTTTATAATTGAGAGGTTCAGAGTCTGCTAATAATGCAAAGTGAATGATATCACCTTCATCATTTACTGCATTATCAAGAATAACTTCACAGTCATTCAACCTGCTTGGAGCTTGTCTGATTCTTTGAGGTCTCATAATTGCTTCCACTTCTTCTAGTTCATCTAAATAATTATTATTCACTTATGCATTATCTGATTCATCACTTGAATCTGGATAAATGTAGCTTTGTTGATTCTCTTTACTGTATATTGGTTCCTCTTTCCATTTCCACTTTTCAGTCTCATTCACAATCACATCCCTACTGACATGTACCTTTTGAGTTACTGGATTATAAAGCTTATAGGCACATGTAGGATGATAGCCTACATGCATTCCTACCAACTTTTGATACACTGCCAATATACAGACGTGCATGCATGACATCCTTACAAGTCGTCTTTCCCAAAGGCAACCTCGTGACACATTCTTTGACAAGTCACCATTCCAAAAGTCGACCTTGTGATTTCACTCACTTCTTGTGCTCCAAATAAAGATTTCATCAAAGCACTCCATCGATCCCAGTTCTTGCCATCAAGCACCAGAAGATTTGATCCAAAACCATTGCTATTCATCTTGCCTATCAAGAAATTATCACTCAGTGTTTCCCTTGATTGTTCTCCTCACTTTTTCTTGTGTTTCCATTAGATTGAACCAAGCTCTAGATGCCAATTATTAGAGCAATAGGACTATGATGAACACAGTTAGTGCGCAACAAAACAAAAGAAGAAGGAGAAGCAGAAAATGAAAGAATA
Organism: Cicer judaicum; assembly: GCA_037974835.1. Lineage (NCBI taxonomy): Eukaryota > Viridiplantae > Streptophyta > Magnoliopsida > Fabales > Fabaceae > Cicer > Cicer judaicum. Next base: position 4,543,492 of record JBBPBS010001075.1, on the reverse strand, counting down.
AGGTAATTCTAATGAATTGTATTATTCACAATACAAAGTGTTATTTATATGTGTTACACAATTGCTTGCAAAGCTCTGTTTTGGTAACTAACAACAACATTCTAAAATTGGTTGAATGACAGTTATGAATTAAATCTCAACACAGATCAATCAATTTCATCATTACAATACTATCTTTTTTAATTTTTTATTGAATTATCAGTTTGATTTCCTAAATCAATAATCTCTTCTAAATTCCCATATGTGAAACGTTTCTTTCACATTGTCTCCAAATTTGGTCATGTGTTCCTATATATAATATAATGTGAATTACATGGTTCATTTAACTGAAGTACTCCAATCTAACACGCACAACACCAACATCTTGCATATCCGTCGGATCTTCAACATTTTTTGAATTGAATTCTCATATTTTTATGTGAATTTGTATCTTTAACATATAAATTTTATGAATTAATAATAAGGTTTTAGATTGAGTTGATTCATACTTTTTTTTCTATCAATTTCTAAAATTTTATAATTATATCAATATATCATTGATAATGTTTTTCACAGTAAAACTTCTTTCAAGACTTGAATTAAATCCACCACTCTATGGGCAGCACATTATTGATTTCAATTTTATTGGTATATGATAAATTAAGTAATTTGGAAGCATCACGATAAAATAGTCAACAACCACATTAGACACCTTGTTATTTTTTAACTTTAACTTTGCTTTAATTTTTTACTTCAAGTAAGTAAGGTTGCATCCAAAATGAACTCAAATAGCTTTTTTTTTTCGTCACTTTTGAAATATTTACCAATATCTTGTCTTTCACATATTTTACCAATGTAATAAATCAGAAAAACTATATTTTTTGGTGCCATTGATATGAAAATGAGATATTGAGATTGAGATGAAATGCAATGAAAATAATATATCATACTTATGCACAACCAATTGTGATACATGCATTCCTGCCAACTTTTGATACACTGCCAATATACAGACGTGCATGCATGACATCCTTACAAGTCGTCTTTCCCAAAGGCAACCTCGTGACACATTCTTTGACAAGTCACCATTCCAAAAGTCGACCTTGTGACAAGCTACTGGAAGCCGCCATTCCAAAAGGTCACCTTGAAAAGTGCTTTGAGAAATCACATTTTCAAATGGCGATTTTGATGGAATCAGAATATGAATATATTCCCACGTTGGAAAGTTGCAAAAATATGATCATATTCAATCTTCTCCGTCCAGTCTAATCCTTTCCATCATGTTCTGTCTTCGCCGTCCATAAATATTTATTTTCAAAGTGCTTCTTGTGTGAAGACATGCATAGTATTTTATTGGTCATTCAAAGTGTTGTCTTGTTTATAAATAGGTCAAGTTTATGATGATATTTCTTCACTCTTCTTTATATTTCTTCACAACTTCACTCTTCTTTATATTTTCACTCTTCCACTCTTTATTTCTTCTTTTCTCTTTATATTTCATCTAAATGATATTCTTATGGAATGATGATAATTACATATCAACGCTACACCACATTCAAAATTTTGTAAGCAATACAATACCTTATGTTATATTTTTAATATTTTTTTATATATTTTATAATAATAAGTTTCATTATAAAATATAGTTTTACTATAATTCTTGTAAATATAGGATTCATCTCATTCTAATATCTTCAAATATATTTTTATTCTTTGCTTATTACAGGATTTATCTCAAAATTTAAGATCACTTAATCACAAACACATCACACCAAATTCTTTAATAATTCTATTGTTGAATCAAGTTGGGTTTCGTAACATATCACAAATTGAAAGTTATAAAATAGATAATTCATTAAGTACTACTTTAGTTGAAAGACAGAGACCTGAAATCCACACGTTTCATCTTTCAACAAGTGAATGCACCATAACATTTGAAGTTGTTGCGCTGCTACATGGCTTACGTGTTCGGGATAAAGCAGTAACTGGATCAACTATGGTATCATGGACAAATGATTTTTTAGATTTGTTAAGAGTCATGCCGCCTGAGTCTCAAAGAAAAGGAAATTTTATAAAATTAAAATGGCTAAGAGAAATATTTTCAATGTTAACTCCAGAATCATCTAATGAAGAAATAATTATACTTTGTAGAGCATACATTTAGAATTGATTGGCAACATATTAATGTTTGACAACAGTTAATAAAGTGGTTGTATGTAGTTAACTGTGAATAAGGAAAGATAAAACATTAAGTGATTCTTTACCTTCCCTTTAAATCATATACACGGTATTTGGCAGTTATTAATATAACCGCGTTAAACAAGTTTTAAATATTTACAAAATTGCCACCGCCTCATTTTTTAAGTTGTTTATAAGTAACCGATTTAGCCACAAAGTATATATTAAGTCGATTTTCAATATAACCGTGTTAACCATGTTTCACATATTTACAAAATTGCCACCGCCTCAAATTGTTAACTCTTTTATAGAGTAAACCGATTTAAATATACTTCCGCCTCATTTGTTAAGTCTGGTGGCATATAAACGACTTAAATCTAATGTATTAAAAGCTCAATTTTGTACTAGTGATATTTGATTTGTTTTCTACATAATAGAAATGCATCAAACCGATAGAGTAAAACTACAATTTGGAATACCTCAAGAAATTCCACATCCTCCGAGGAACATGAAAAAATATCATAAGGTAGATTTTCATAAACATGTTGACTATAGTTAGACATTATTCTACGAAAATGAGAACAAAAAATGGAATGAACGAGAGAATCATATTCTTCATGGTCAACCTCTAAATGTTGAATTTAAACCAAGTTATGAATACATGGTTTGGTTTTGCAAAAATTCTAAACCATTTATTTTTGTAGAAACCAATTGTTTGAGCCTCGTGTCAATCCACCACAATCTAGCAAACATTGTTTTCAAGAATTAATGTCTAATACAACACAACAAAATCAATATTATATACCAGCATCTCTTGACACTCAACTGCCTCCTCATACTTTTACCCACACACCACATTCTCATACTTCTATCCATACACCACATCAATCTTACAAGTTTACATCAGGAGAACTATATAATTTTGACAACCAACAACCACATCAAGAAGACAATCGTCGACTATCATTTGCATCAAGCGAAGATGAATTGTTGTATAACATGTTCAACACTCATCATAATACACCTGAGTCCGCTACCCAGTTACTAAATAATACGTGTCAACAAAATTTTCAAATTCCAAACTTTAGGAATGCATATACTCCTTTGAATCAAATATCCAACCGGACTTAAGGTGGAAGTAGTTCTTTTGCAGCACTTCCTCCTAGACATCCTCAACAACAAGAAGACGAAGATCGAGAAGAAGAAAAACAAACTCGTGATGTACCAAAGTATCGTAAATCTGGTTTGTGTGAGAACACCTCAGCAATATGGTACTAGAGTCCACCTTCGACATTAATTTTATAGTAATTTTTGTAAAATTTGGGATATTTTTTATAAATAAATTATGTAATTTAAAATTTGATCGTAATTTAAAATTTCTATTTATGTATTTTTATGAAATATATTAATTAATTATATATATATATATATATATATTATTTTTGTTATTTCAATAAAAATTGAAAGAAAAAAATTGAATTTTCTTTTTCAAAAATAATCGTTTAGGAAGTCGCCATTTGAAACTTGGTCTTTAAGGAAGTCACCATTTCAAATAGAGACTTGTAACTTAAAAAAAAAAAAAGGATAATTTGATATATAAATTTAAAAAGAAAGTAGTTTGGTAATATTTTTTGAAAAAAAGTTTATTGAAAAAAAAAACCAACTTTGAACTTCAGAAGGTACATGAAAAAAAATGTTGAATATAAATCATTATGAGTGACAATATAAATATAACTAATGGAATGAAACAGTGCAAAGAACTAACTTTTTAATATTAACCTAACAATACTTGAATTAATAAAGTTTTATATATATTTTAGGCTTAATTGCAGTTTTAGTCCTCCTATTTTAGTTGAATCGTGAAAGTAGTCCTTCCATTTTGTTTGTCTCTAGTTTTGGTCTCCAAATAGAATTTTGGTCATAAATTTGATGAAATATCATTTTTTAAAGTCGTACTATACCATTTATGATCATATATTTTAGGTATAATTGTTGCAAATGAGATCTTGAGGCATTGTGTGACTTAAATAAATGCAAAAAATTAAAATTTCACGAAGTTTTGGACCAAAATTGTGTTTGGGGACCAAAATTGGAGAGAAATAAAATAGAGGAACTCCTTTTGCGATTCAGCTAAAATAAAGAGATCAAAATTGCAATTAAATTTATATTTTAATATTATGTTTGGAAATCATCGATGAATCTTTTTGAATAAAATTTTGAAATTTAGAACCTACAAATTCGTCAATAAGAGAATAGTGAGTATGCATAGAATTAAACTTCAACTAATATTTATTGTTATGATCAATAATAAAATATAAATTGTTGAAATTCATTTCGGTAATTTCAATAAGGATATTTGTTGATTTTCTCCTTCAATTCTTCCTTTAAATAATATATCCTTGTTATTATTATTGTTTGATAACCAAAAATTAATTATTAATATTACTTATTTATTTTTATATTATTTTTGCAGAAGCAATTAACTTCATTAACATTAAATGTGATATTGTTAGGAGGTCTGTGATGCAAGGACCAATTAAAAAATATCATGAAGTAATTTTAAAATATTTATAGCATTGACATATAATATGCTAAAACACTAAATTTAAAGCAGAATCATAGGTAAAACTATTACTAAAACATAAAAAAATTATTTTTTTTAAAATTTGAATCAAACATACATTCCAATCTTTTTTTTTTT
>JBBPBS010001075.1:4489423-4538624 GCA_037974835.1 Cicer judaicum | reverse complement strand
AATGTTTGTTCATTTGTTTGTTTTTTTTTTCTCGTTTTCAAATAGTAGATTTAGATTTATGGTTATCTTTAGATATGGACATTTACATTTCCAATTTTTCATTAGCAACACGAAACGTTGAAAGTTCGATTTCAAATGAAGACAACATCGAAGAGAACTTTGGGGATATGGTGTTTGAATTAGCGGAACCAATAAACAGATTAGTAGTATTAAAAATATTGGGGAATCAACATCAATGTATAAAGTTGAAGTCATGTTATCTATAATGATTGTGAACTTGTGATGATGATGGAGGGTGTTTAGAAAATTTTCATTATTTAATTAAACTTTTTAAGTTATTAAAAATAAATTGCTGATATATTTAATTAAAAATTTAATGTGGCATCCACTTCGGCAATGCCTATTGTAGCACACAATTGTGTCCAACTAATTTTTTTTATAAAATTTATATGTAAATAAAAATAAATAAATAAATCCTACGTTTAATATTTTTCATAAAAAAGGATTTATGATATTCTTTAGTACTTTCCTCTTATTTTTTTTGGCTCAATACCAATTTTGATCCCTTAACTTAATTTCAGTTAACGTTTTAGTCTTTTATCTTTTGTTTTCTTCTTTTGATATGTCCTTTATTTTAATTTTAAGTGACAATTTGATCATTTATGTTTCAAAACATCAACAATGTTATCTTTTTTCTTACAAAAGTTCAAAAATTCATCAAAATTTTCAAACAAAATCCATAAAATTAATTATATTTTATAATATAAAACAAATTTAATCAAATTCGTAACTCAAATATTCAAATAAACTCATATTTGTCATTCTTTATTTGATGTTGTTGGAGATGAAAATATGAGTCTATTTAAAGATTTAAGTTATTAATTTGATGAAATTACATTATATAGAGAATGATAATTAGTTTTATGAGTTTTGTTTGAAATTTTTTTATGAATTTTTTGAATTTTTACAAAACAATAAGGATAATATTGTTGATATTTTAAAACATAAAATTTCAAATTGGCACTTAAAATTAAAATAAAGGACCAAATCGAAAAAAAAAAGATAAAAGACTAAACGTTAACTGAAATTAAGTTAAGAGACTATGTGTTGTATTTAGCCTATTTTCTTCTTTAATCTTTTTTGCATATTTTTTGGTGGTATCTTCTGGTCGATTCCTCTAGTCATCTCCTCCACTACCTTCATTTGATCTTTTTCTTTCAAATTTTACATACTTCTGGTGGTATCATTTAATTATTTCCTTTAGTCACTTCATCTAATTTTTTTTCTTCCAATTTTTTGGCATACCTTTAGTGTTATATCCAATTATTGCTCATTACTAGTGGTATTCTCTGGGGGATGCATTTCCTCTTATCCTGTACTTTTTCTCTAACTTATTTTTTGTACACTTAATTAAATTATTAGTATATTAAATTGTTCTATTTGTTTTGGTTCTAACATTTTTTTCTAGCTCTAGTTGCCTTTGATTGTCTATTTTATTTTTTGTTTGATAGCATTATCATCCCCTTCCATCTTTTCCACCATATTTCCAGTCTTCTTGTTTTTCACCTTTATAGTTGCAATTTTTTTCTCTTATATACAGGCCATCTTTCCAACCTCTTTTAGCATCTTTTGCTTTTCTCTCTCTTTATTTTTTTCTTCCTAAAACAACTGCAATATATTCTTTGTATTCACGCTATCTCTTCAGCCGACTTTTCAGGCTTCTTAGCATCTTTTTGTTGTTCTCTTTTTTTTTTCTTCAAAAATGATAAATAATTTTTTTCATGTAGAAACAATTAAAAAGTGCATCATCTTTTTCTTCTCCTAGATTTACCTTAGCAAAACCGATTTTTCTACAAAAACTAATAATAATTCATAACTCAATTTTATCTCATGGATATAAAGATTCACACTTTTAAAGGAGAAGGATGATTTTCATCTTTAAGCGAATGATAGTTTTTCTTAGTAAGGGATATGAAACATGGAATTAATTAAGGAAAATACATTAAAAGCAAAAGAGTATAATAAATATTCAATTTGTATGATAATTATTTCTAAACTCATCTATGTAATAATTCTATAGTTTTGTTTTAGTGTTATACCTTTAATTTGAATTTTTGGTGTTTTGATGCCTTTTGCGATAACTTTCTTTTTATTAATCTAAATTTGTTATACACTTGAAATTTCTAGTAAAGTCATTAGAGACGTCAATATAAGATTATGTTTCGTTTAATTTTTTTTTCTTTAATTTTTTTTGTTCTATTAAAAAACATGATTGCTCTAATTCAGACATTCAAACTTTTGATTTGGTGTTATATTTTTACTAGTTTTATTCAATTCATTTAGTTTTATTTTTTGGTATTATAATAATTATAATTTTACTCTCCTATTAAGTCTCGGGCTAAGTACAATCAACATCAATCATTAATGAGTTATATATGCATCTAAATTCTTTCTAAGGTTTATTATTATTATTATTATTATTACTATTATTATTATTATTATCTTTAATAAAATAAAATTCATGTTATTCAACATCAATTTGGATAAAAAGATTAGCTAAGATTTTACATTTTGCCAACCTTAATTTTAAGACGTTTGAGTTGCGAAAAATTGATGATCTTAGACTCTAAGCAATAATTACCTTTTAATAAAATAAGACTGATTGAGATGCGACATCTTGTCAGTGATAGTTTAAGGCGCCTAAGTTGTGACAAATTGGTAGTATGAAATTTTCTTAATCAAATTCAAATTAGTAATGAAATCACTTATCGTAAACACTTTTGTATTCAATATCATTTTTGCTCCTTCATCAGATCAACAATATTTTTCAAATTGTTTTATTGCAATATAAACACATTTCTTTAGAAGTACTTAAAAGTAAAACACCTGAAGTAAGGGTCATAGAATTGGGCCAACGCTGTAAGGGTGTCTACACTTTGCACTTTTTTCAATTTTCAAGTAAGATTTTTAAGATTGCTTACATTTGGTTTGAGAATTCTTAGTGTCAATGTCTTTCTTAAGAGATTATTTTTTGAGCCACCATTTGATCCCATGTTCTCTATAGTTAAAGATATTCACAATAAGTCTTAAATTTTATGATTTTAAAAATGATGTAGTAATGATTTTTTTTTTCAAAGGCAACCATGATAAATAAAATGATGCAAAAATTAAAAAAAGAATTAGGAGATTTAAAAAGAATGTGTGAGTACTATAAGTTGACTATGGTATAGGGTAGGTAGTTCTCTTTTTTTTTTTTGGAAGGAAAATGTTATGAGATTGTAAAAAAAATGAATGCAATGATTTTTTCATATTTTTTAAATAACATGTTACCAAATGAAAATAAAAAATGATGAAACAGGCATGATTATGCGATGCAAATATGAGATATAAATTCTTTTCTAATTTAATTGATTTATGGTCTTTAGCGTGAACCTCCATTATGGGTGGCTCTATAGTTCTAAATTGGTTCCTAAAGCACACAACTCGATTCTAAAATATTAATCTAAATAATAGGTAAACTATTAAAATGAAAATATTATAGAAAATGTCAACTCTAGGTGAGACTTTCGTGACAACCAAACATGATGTACATCCAGAAGATTATTATTACAGAGTCTCTAACTTATGTTACGTTGCACTCAGCCTGGGTATAGAGTCCACTTATAAGTGTGTGAATCGTGTTAGTATAATGTCAGGATAAATAAATAAAATAAAATGATTATCACAATTAACATAAATTATCATAAATACATAGAATTAATACATAAAATACCACAAATACATATAAGTTATCATACATAAATAAATAGAAAAAAAGAATAACTACAATTAGAATAAATTATCATAAATACATGTAAATTACCATAAATAAATAAATAGAAAAAAAGAATAACTACAATTAGAACAAATTATCATAAATACATTTAAGTTACCATAAATAAATAAATAAATAGAAAAATAGGAATGACTACAATTACAACAAATTATCATAAATACATGTATAACTCCACAATTAGAATAAATTACCATAAATGTATATAGTTAGTATATTATCGGAAAACATATAAAATTACTACAATCATATTCACAATAATTCTCATTAATGATCATTAACGTTATTTTTAGCGTTTTTCAAAAATCTACCATAATCACTTAAGATATGATTTTAGAATAAATTAAATCACAATTGATATTTTCTTTTTTATTTTATTTTATTTAACTTAACAAAAAGTCAAGAATATCCTTAATACTTATTATTATATTTTTTCTGCAAATAAAAAGGAAGAACTGACAAAATTAGGTGTCAACAACCTAATTGTTTATTTTTATCATTATTTATTTTTTTTAATTTTTTTAATTATATATTTATTATTTTACATAAAGACTTTAAAAGTGGCAGACAAAATTAGGTGTCTACTGCGTTATATTAATATAAAAAATTAATATATCTCTTTTAACTGGGTTACTTAACTAAATTTTTTTATAAAATGAGGCGGTGACAATTTTGTAAATATTTAAAATTTATTTAACGCAGTTATATTGATAACTGATTTTAATATAAAACCAATTAGTGTTTATTTTCCAATGTACTCACATTCCACTTTATTAACTATTCTATTATAAACCATTTATATTCTCTAATAATATTTGCAACTGCATGTCTAGTTTTTATTCCAATCCACACCCATTCCCCAATACAGTTTCATGTTTCATCGCTGACGTCGACTTTTTCACAATCGCCAAACTCAGTTTCATCGCCAAAATGAGTTTCATCGCCAACAAGAAATTCAAAATGTATTTTTATATTTTGAAACTTTCGATGAAAAAGAAAGTTTCAAAAATTAATTTATGACTTTTAATGAAGATGAATATTTTAATATCTAAAAATTTATTTTAAAACGTTCCATTAAATTTATTTAGAATATTTTATTTGCGAATTGCATGGTCCTTTGTAAAAAAAGCTTAGAGGCTCTAGCATTATGATAAGAAGATGATGGACCAAGTTGTGTATATGTTGATTTTTACATGCAAGTCAATAAGTGGGTCAGGAGGGAGGATCCAGGGATGTGAAATACAATAGATCTATTTCAAATAGCTATTTGAGACATCACTATGAAATGTCACTAGAGACATTACACTTTAACAATCCTTATAGAAGCTCTCATATCGTTCTGCCATGCCTAATCTATACTTGGTGGCATCGGAAAAACGTAAATAGAATTAAATTGTCTAACACATTGCTTCGGTAGATAAGAGACTGTAACTCTCAACCAGTGAAGGTAGCATAAGTACAATGCAGTCTTATCAAATGAAGGGTTCATTTGGTCATCATCATATATATAAAGTGAATCATACATCATCAAGGAAAATGACGTCAAGTTGTCGCAGGTATGTCGTCAAACGATCTTCCCCTATATAATTGGTTGTCCACCTACAATCTATAAGAGTAAGTTCTAGAACAGTTCCAATGTCCATCGCTTACAAATTATAGAAAAATGCTCATAAACCTAGCACTAGATCATAAACAAAAGACAACTTAATAAATAAAAAATAATAAATAACAATTATAATAAATATAATAAAAATTATAAATAAAATTCATAAATATAAAATACATAATAAATCAATAAGATTTATACCTCTTACATGGTCATTGCCCTCCTATTTGCCTCATTTGATGAACAACACCATTTCTCAAGTTATCTTACAATATAACCTATGCAACTACACTTCATGCATAATCCTTGTTATGCTCCAAATTAACGAACAAACTAACATACTTTCCTAAACCTAGTAAACCCAAATATGGGTCTTGTCAGCAAAGATAGTAGATCCAACCAAATAAAGTAGATATGTACTCATGACACACACAATTATTGTAGTTTGTATTGAGAACATTTGTTAAGATTCATCAATCAACTTCCTGAGAGCTTTCATTACCACTATGAAGTATATAGGATGGACGGGTTGCCTCATACATCCTTTGATTAGATGTCATTAGCAAACTTTCTTTCACCACTATGCCTATATTGCGAATGATTTGGTAGACTAGATGATTTTTCCATTTGTTTCTCTCGTCTTAGTCACAAACTCACAAAAATAAACATTTTAATAATATGTATATAAAATAAAAACAACAAAAAATTGTTACGAAACTTTTACATTCTACCAAAATTTTCAACTTTTTTTTTTTACCATTTCCAAATTTTCATTTCCATTTCGAATCTTTGATGTTCACCGAAATTATTCAATGTAACACTCTAAATTTTATAATAAACTATTTAACTAATTGAAGTATTATTTTACTGAGTTAATTTGATATTAAAATTACTTTAAGATATAAGTTGATAAATATTATGATTTATTTTCTTTTTATGTGTGGTTGTTATGATATGGTGATTTTTTAAATATTTGATTTAGTGATTAAAATTATATTTATGTATTTTAGTAAATAATGATATTATTTTTAAATGAGTATTTTGTAGAAAAATATTCTAATTTGGATGAGTCAAGTAAAGTATTTGTTTATTAAGGACTTCAGAAATACTAAAAAAGTGGATTTTGGATCAGACTACTATTTACACTTATGTTTTCTATTTATGCATATCAATTTAGGTTGTTATTGTTACTGAATTGGTTCTTTCTTTCCTACACTTACAAGTTGTTTATTGCACTCCATTTATTCCTCAAAAACAAATATTGGGCTCCCTTGTGTTAGGCCTTACCTTCTGTTTTACTCATGCACCTGTACATCAGTTATATGCATCCATCCACCTGCAATTAAAGGATAAAAAATGACATTAATATTTTCTTCTTCTCACATTCAAACACTAACCTTTTCCCTCTTGAACTCTCTTCATAAGCCGCAAATGGCCGCCTCAAGCGTTTTCCTATTGCGACTGTGAGCCAATATAAATCACCACAAAAATTTGGCTCTAACCACCATATGAACCATCGCTTAAGAAGGTCGTTCCGACCGCCATGAACATTGATTGTGAAAACCAATACCATATTTGAACTCTACTTGACTTCCTCTTTCATTCTTTGCTAGAAATAACAAATAATCTCACTTAAAAATGGGTTTTCGCCATTGACGCCAATGCTTTTTTTTTTCTTCGATTTCAGCCACTATGATTTTTGTTTGGAAAAAAGTTGATGTCGTTTTTAGAATCCATTTGTTCAAACCTTCAAAAGAAAAACTATATGTTTGTGTGCAAGTGCGAAGTTGATGTCATACCATTTCGATCTTTCGACGCATCAGTGAGGCTTATTTAGGCTATTTGTTTTGCGTTGAATACGGTGTGAGGTGAGAGTGAGTTCGAAGTCATGAGTGTAAAATAAGTGAGATGAACACGAAAATTGTATCACCCACAATTCATCTGAGGCTCGCTACATACGGTTGAAGCCCTTTGAGTAATAATGGACTAATGAGAATAACTGGAGTTTAGTAAGGTTGAAACATGAATTACAAAGTTTTAAAGGGTGCAATTTGGTTTAATTTTGATGAATGTGTGCTAATTGAATTATTTTCGCATTTGATTAATTTTGTACTATGTTTGTTTATAAACATCCGCGACATTGTTTGAAGTCAAATGTGACGAACTGTGTATTCATTGTTCAAATTTGTATAGTATGTGCAAATTATCTTGTATTTTTATATGTGAGTGAATACTTATCAGGTTAGTAAACTTTTGGTTTAGATTGGTGAGTAAATGATTGGAAGTGAATAATTGCTAAAATATAATATAAGATACAAAATCATAAAACTGAGAGTAATTACGAGTCTTATATAATGTGATGATTGATTTGAATGTAAAGTATGAGTACACAAATATAAAATGATGGAGCTTACTTGATGGTTTATGATGTTGTTAACTTGATTGATATTGAGATATTTTGAATTTTCATATGATATACAGTTGAATTGTACGATGTAAGATTTTGTGACAATGATGTATGAGAGACTACTTTGATGTTATATAATTGAGGTATATATGTATATATATTGATTTTGTTAGACGATGGACTTGTGGTAATTCCGACCCATGCTAAAGATGGTACTCTTAATGTAGTGAGTAACCTAGGGCAATAAAGTGAGGAAGTAGATGTTAGAGGTATTTGATGTAGAAATTATTTTGTCATGATATAGTTATAGTTAGACAAGTCTAGTGATATTAAAAAAATACAACTGAATGAGCTTGATCGTGAAGTCTAATGATAGTTAGGGTTTGACAATTATGTTGTTGAGTCTTAAGAAATGATTTATGCTAATAATGAATGCCATACATGGATTTACAATAAATTAAAGAAATAAAAATTCTTATAGTAGATATAAAAATAGTATTAAATTATAACAATGACTATGATCCATGAATCAATAATAACTATTATGTTTCATTGAAAAACAAATGTCATAGCGATAAACTTGATTGCATTATGATTTTAACATTTCAAAAGTTACTTTCAAAAGTTCCTTCATCACTGAATCCAACCATTTTGCTTGACAGGTTGCAAATGCTCCTATAATATATTCTGCCTCACAAGATGAAAGTGCAGTCATTGGTTGCTTCTTTGTACACCACGATAGAACTGCTTCAATGAACATGAAAACATAGCTAGAGGTGCTCCTTCTATTTGTGATGTCTCCACACCAATCACTATCTGAGTATCCAATAAGTCCACTTCTTTCACCTTTGCTTCCATTAGAGAATAGGAGCCCAAACTCCTTTGTGCGTTTTATATATCGAAGTATCCTTTTAGAAGAAAGCTTTGCAGTCTTACTTCTTGGCTTCCTTAAATGCAGTCCTTTATGCATCAGTTGGACTCCCCACCAAATTCTTATAGCCATCCTACACAATTTCACTCACTTCTTGTGCTCCAAATAAAGATTTCATCAAAGCACTCCATCGATCCCAATTCTTGCCATCAAGCACCAAAAGATTTGATCCAAAACCATTGCTATTCATCTTGCCTATCAAGAATTTATCACTCAGTGTTTCCCTTGATTGTTCTCCTCACTTTTTCTCGTGTTTCCATTAGATTGAACCAAGCTCTAGATGCCAATTGTTAGAGCAATAGGACAGTGATGAACACAGTTAGTGCACAGCAAAACAAAAGAAGAAGGAGAAGCAAAAAATGAAAGAATGAGATAATTCTAATGAATTCTATTATTCACAATACAAAGTATTATTTATATGTGTTACACAGTTGCTTGCAAAGCCAGTTATCCATACAAAGGTAACTAATGAACAATCTATTTTGGTAACTAACTAACAACATTCTAAAATTGGTTGAATGACAGTTATGAATTAAATCTCAACACAGATCAATCAATTTCATCGTTACAATACTATCTTTTTTATTTTTTTTATTGAATTATCATTTTGATTTCCCAAATCAATAATCTCTTCTAAATTCCCATTTGTGAAACATTTCTGTCACATTGTATCCAAATTTGGTCATGTGTTCCTATATATAATATAATGTGAATTACATGGTTCATTTAACTGAAGTACTCCAATCTAACACGCACAACAACAACATCTTGCATATCCGTTGGATCTTCAACATTTTTTGAATTGAATTATCATCTTTTTATGTGAATTTGTATCTTTAACTTATAAATTTTATGAATTAATAACAAGGTTTTAGATTGAGTTAATTCATACTTTTTTTTCTATCAACTTCTAAAATTTTATAATTATATCAATATATCATTGATAATGTTTTTCAGAGTAAAACTTCTTTCAAGACTTGAATTAAATCCACCACTCTAACTTTGAATAAGAATTCTTTGTTTACCAATCTCAAAACCTCGTCAGGAACAATGTCAGCAGGATGTCTCTACAATGATTGGTAGGGACCAAAAATTAATTATTGGCAGCACATTATTGATTTCAATTTTATTGGTACATGATAAATTAAGCAATTTGGAAGCATCACGATTAAATAGTCAACAACCACATTAGATACCTTCTTATTTTCTAACTTTAACTTTGTTTAATTTTTTTTCTATAAGTAAGTAAGGTTGCATCCAAAATGAACTCAAATAGCTTTTTTTCGTCACTTTTGAAATATTTACCAATATCTTGTCTTCCACATATTTCACCAATGTAATAAATAAATAAAAACTATATTTTTTGGTGCCATTGATATGAAAATGAGATATTGAGATTGAGATGAAATGCAACGAAAATAATATATCATACTTATACACAACCAATAGTGATACATGCATTCCTGCCAACTTTCGATACACTGCCAATATACAGACGTGCATGCATGACATCCTTACAAGTCGTCTTTCCCAAAGGCAACCTCATGAGACATTCTTTGATAAGTCACCATTCCAAAAGTCGACCTTGTGACAAGCTACTGAAAGCCGCCATTCCAAAAGGTGACCTTGAAAAGTGCTTTGAGAAATCACATTTCCAAATGGCAATTTAAATGGAATCAAAATATGAATATATTCCCACGTTGGAAAATTGCAAAAATATGATCATATTCAATCTTCTCAGTCCAGTCTAATCCTTTCCATCATGTTCAGTTTTCTCCGTCCATAAATATTTATTTTCAAAGTGCTTGTTGTGTGAAGACATGCATAGTATTTTATTGGTCATTCAAAGTGTTGTCTTGTTTATAAATAGGTCAAGTTTATGATGATAATTCTTCACTCTTCTTTATATTTCTTCACAACTTCACTCTTCTTTATATTTTCACTCTTCCACTCTTTATATTTCTTCTTTTCTCTTTATATTTCATCTAAATGATATTCTTATGGAATGATGATAATCACATATAAGCGCTACACCACATTCAAAATTTTGTAAGCAATACAATACCTTATGTTTAGGGATGGCAATAAAATCCGCAGCCGCGAGTACCCACTCGAACCCGCTTGATTTGGGCGGAGAAAACTCGTTTTAATTAGGTACGGGTGTGGATTTTCCCCGACATTAAAATTCGGAGGCGGGGGCGGGTTTGGAGATAATGAAGAAATAATTATACTTTGTAGAGCATAAATTTAGAATTGATTGGCAACATATTAATGTCTGACAAATCCCCCAACATAGTACATATTATGTGGTTTCACTTTTTGAGAGATTTGCGAGAAACGGGAGAATACAGTTGGAGTTTCAGCGTAGTTGACAACACTTTATAGAGAATTGTTATATATCAGTTTCTCTGGAGGTCATATCTACATCTAATATACGATCGTCCAGAAGACAATTGGCTATGGAATGCATCTACATATTTGATTTGTTTTCTACATAATAGAAATGCATCAAACTGATAGAGTAAAACTACAATTTGGAATAGCTCAAGAAATTCCACATACTCCGAAGAACATGAGAAAATATCATAAGGTAGATTTGCATAAACAAGTTGACTATAGTTGGACATTATTCTATGAAAATGAGAACAAAAAGTGGAATGAACGAGAGAATCATATTCTTCATGGTCAACCTCTAAATGTTGAATTTAAACCAAGATATGAATACATGGTTTGGTTTTGCAAAAATTCTAAACCATTTATTTTTGTAGAAAACCAATTGGTTGATCCTCGTGTCAATCCACCACAATCTAGCAAACATTTTTTTCAGGAATCAATGCCCAACACAACACAACAAAATCAATATTATATACCAACATCTCCTGACACTCAACTGCCTCCTCATACTTTTACCCACACACCACATTCTCATACTTTTATCCACACACCACATCAATCTTATAAGTTTACGACAGGAGAACAATTTAATTTTGACAACCAACAACCACATCAAGAAGACAATCGTCGACTATCATTTGCATCAAGCGAAGATGAATTGTTGTATAACATGTTCAACACTCATCATAATACACCTGAGTTCGCTACCCAGTTACTGAATAATACGTGTCAACAAAATTTTCAAATTCCAAACTTTAGGAATGCATATACTCCTTTGAATCAAATATCCAACCGAACTCAAGGTGGAAGTAGTTTTTCTGTAGCACTTCCTCCTAGACATCCTCAACAGCAAGAAGACGAAGATCGAGAAGAAGAAGAACAAAATTGCAATTAAACTTATATTTTAATATTATGTTTGGGAGTCATCGGTGAATCTTTTTGAATAAAATTTTGAACCTACAAATTCGTCAATAAGAGAATAGTGAGTATGCATAGAATTAAACTTCAACTAATATTTATAGTTATGAATAATAAAATATAAATTGTTGAAATTCATTTCGATAATTTCAATAAGGATATTTGTTGATTTTCTCCTTCAATTCTTCCTTTAAATAATATTTCCTTGTTATTATTATTGTTTGATAACCAAAAATTAATAATTTATATTACTTATTTATATTTATATATTTTTTGCAGAAGCAATTAACTTCATTAACATTAAATGTAATATTGTTAGGAGGTCTGTGATGCAAGGACCAATTAAAAAATATCATGAAGTAAGTTTAAAATATTTATAGCATTGACATATAATATGCTAAAACACTAAAGCAGAATCATAGGTAAAACTATTAGTAAAACATATAAAAAATATAAATCAAGTTTTTTTCTATATTTCATTTTGTTTTGAGATTTAGTAAACTCAAAATTTATAAAATTCATAAATCTAAAAATTAAGCACTACGTGAAAAATAGGATTTTATAGGATTTTTTTTAATCTATTTATAGCGCTTTTTCAAAAACAAAAGCGTATTGGAATCGAGCGCGGTAAAAGATACAACATCGCTTTTAAAAAAGCGCTATAAAACATATAGATATAATGCTCGCTTGTTATGCACATTTTACAACGCTTTTTCAAACAAGCGCTGTAAAATGCGCACATAATATGCATTTTTATGCACATTTTAGAGCGCTTATTTGAAAAAGCGCTGTAAACGGTACATATATAATTCATATACTAGGTACGTCTTTTACAGCGCTTTTTTGAAAAAGCGCTGTAAAATGCAGACCCATAATTCATATATTGGGTGCACATTTTACTGCACTTTTTCAAATAAGCGCTGTAAAATGCACACCAAAATATATGAATTATGGGTCTGCATTTTACAGCACTTTTGGGTGTACATTTTACAGTGCTTTTTTAAAAAAAAACGCTATAAAAATGTACACCCAACATATGAATTATAGGTGCATATTTTACAGCGCTGTAAAATGTCCACCTAATGCACACTTTACAGCGCTTTTTCAAAAAAGCGTTGTAAAATGTGTTTTTTTTTTTAAAACGTTGTAAATTAAATTTTTGAAAAGCGTTTTTTAGTTTTTTATTCCATTTTTTTAGAATGTGTTGTTTTTTATTTTTTAATCCAAAATCAGTTCACACAACAACAAAACATATTCAAATACCATAAGCAGTTCACACAATTAGTAGACAAAAAATAGAACTTTGTAACTTAATTAACATATATGTAACTCTATAATTTACAACTTAATTAACTACATTCAGATTCATATATATTACCTAATTTACAAATTAATTAATTACATATACATTGAACCTAATTTACAACCTAAATAACTACATACTCATATGCATATTCATATATTGTGTCCTATGATCATATACATATAATAACTAACAGAATATACAGAATATGCATTAGCTACCATATAATATTCAGATCCCTTGCCCAACAGCATGTTATTTCCTAGAAAATCAAATAATTTTCATTTCAAGCACATACTGACACCAGTCTTCCTTTAATTCCATTAGATCTTCCTCAAAACATGATGGACTGGAATTGTCAAAGTACTGCAATATAAACATTGAACATATTATATTAAGGTAGTATCAAATATATAGATAATTTATATATGAAAATCATATAATGAAAATAACGTACCTTTTCTAAGATAATAGTTTTATTCTTGTCAACAATCTCCTTCATGAATCTCAATACGTAGTACCCACAGTCGATGTTGTTTGTTTGACAAGGGCACTGTAAAATAAAACATGTAAGTCAATAAAATATTTGTGCATTAGTCATAAAGGCATATATTTGTAAATGAAAATTTAAAGGCATATATTTCAAACCTTTATTGGGATCCATGTGATGTTATTAGACTTTTGCTTCGACATTGTAGCACCTCTTTGATCTCGAAAAACTTATAAGGCATTATCAAATGAATAAATGTGATTATTATAGCATGAACAAACACATTATTTATATATATATATATATATATATATATATATATATGTGTGTGTGTGTGTAAGAAATAAATGGATATTACTTACGTGTCGAACATAGTCATTATTTCAGAGTGATTGTTGTAATTGCCATGCAAGGGATCCAAATAGTATATAACTTCAGAGATCGCATTGATTGCAATTAGCACCCAATGTGCTCTACAACAACAAAAATTTGGTTAAGCAATTTTGTTTATACACAACTCATAAATTAAAATCTCATCAATTATAAATAAATAATATATAATTACGTACCCTGAATTATATGGTGCGAAGAATAATTTATCCTTTTCTATATTTCCTAATAACATATCTACAATGTAATTCTTTACATTTCCTGGATCGAGTTTGCACATCGACAGCTTATGCGGAGACAAGAATGAGTATTTATTTGACAATTTGCGCATGCACACGACATTCTCATAAAAAAATCTTCAATGAAAATTTTAAACTAGATTAATTACCAATAAATGCAATTAAAAGTATTTTTTACCTTATGTACAAGCTCATGACAGTAGCACTAAGCTCCTTATGGTTGAGAAGTTCGTAAATGTGCTCCTTTTCGAGAAATTCATCATACTCATCTCCGAATATAGCTTTACTCATGGGTATGATGCGCGAATCGTCGTTGCTGCCCATGTTCCATTTTACTGGGATGTCAAGACACGCCCCGTATTTAGAAAGGCATGACTGACTTATATTAGGAGCAGCAGCAGTGACCGAGTTTCCCCGATCCAGTTTTCTTGCTGCAACGTTGGCAGCTTTGTTACCCTCCAACCTTTGTAGTTTTCCAGCTCTATTACCCTTTAATTTTTGAGGTTTGCTGGCTTTTTTTGGCTGTACGAATGATTTATTTAATTGGATCTACAAAAATAAGGTTAATTGTTAGTTTATTGAATATGCAAAAATGACAAACCTTAGGGAATAAATGTGACAAACCTTTTCGGGAGATGTAACTGATTCGTTTATGGGAATCTTTTTATCATTCCCTTTAGGCCTTTTCAGCATCTAAATATAAATGTGAAATTAAAGTTAGGAGCGGAAAAAAAAATCAGCAATTAAATATACTTATCAATTAAACATACATTTCAATTAATTAAATATACGTTATCTCTGCGTTGTCTGGTATCGGCAACGGTGCAGTTGGTTCGAAAGCAACAACAGGTGATACTTTGACATGGCCCGCATGGATCAGAGTATTGTGCAATACTTCTCCCGAAGTATTGTACAATTTTCCTTTTCGCACCTTCCGATGAGCAGGCGAGGACAAGTATAGCACGCATTGAGTGACACCCTAAATCAATAGTTAAAACATAAGTACGGTTAATATATAAGTTTGTTTAATACATAAGTAACTACATAAGCAAGTAAGTAATTAATTACCTCGGGAATACTTTCGAGACCAACGTTGCAACTCGTGGTTTCACTCTCCATTTGTATTTCATGTTGGAGTTGATTCGGTAATTGCTTGTCTTTATTCGTATTCACTAAAAGTGTCACTTGCTCTGTAAGGATTTTGAGCTTCTCTAATACTTCCTCGTTGGAAGGTTTTTGGCGCTTCTCTTGAGAAAAATAGCTTTTGGGAGTTACGCCAAATCCTTTCCCCCTAACCCGACAGGAATACTCAGCTATATTAAACACTTTACCCAGAATGTCCCTACAAGTATCCTTGCTGCCCTCTTGATTTTCAGAACTTTGTTCAATAATCTCCTAAAATACATGTAGGATTAAAAAGATAAGTTCAATAGCATTTTTAAAATACAATATTAAAAAGTATTCAAGTGATAAAATACAATATTAAAAAATATTAAAATGATAATATATGTAAGACCCTTAATATTAAATCCTAAATTATACAATTTGAGGGTATTTTGTGTTAAATTGCTTAGGCTTTTAACCTAGTTTTCAGTATTTAGTGAGTTAAAGGCCGAAAATATATTTTTGGAAATTGGATTAAAATTATTTGTCAAAGAATAATTTATTTAAGTTTCAAAGAATATAATTCTGGGCAGTTTTGTTCAAAAATATCTCAGGTTGTTGGAAATTGTATTTGACAATTGAGTTGCGACGAGAGTAGATATTTTTATCAAAATAGTTGGAGACGTGAGTGAAGTGATGGAGGTGAGAGTTGTTAGATATTTATTGGTTTAGGTTTAATTATTATATATATATATTATATATATTATTATTATTAGTAATATATATGTGTATATATGTATAAGAAAAGGAAAGGAAGGAAAAGAAAAGAAATAGAAAGGAAGGAAAAAGGAAGAAAGGAAAACCAAAACACATTTTCTCTCTCCCTGTCTCGCACGCCCAGCTTTCTCCTTCCTCCATTGTTATTCTTTTCTTTGCTTTCTTTGCTTCCTTTTTTGTTTGCTTAATGAGTGTTTGTTTATGAAAATCGTTTAAGTTAAATGAGGATTAAGAATGGGGAATCTCTTAATGTCTTGTTTACTTAATGTTTGTTTTGGAAAATCGTTTAAGTTAAATGAGTATTAAGAATGGGGAATCTCTTAATGTCTTGTTTACTTAATGTTTGTTTTGAAAATCGTTTAAGTTAAAAGAGTATTAAGAATGGGGAATCTCTTAATATTTCTATTTGCTTAATGTGTGTTTGTTTGTGAAAATCGTTTAAGTTAAATGAGGATTAAGAATGGGGAATCTCTTAATGTCTTGTTTACTTAATGTTTGTTTTAGAAAATCGTTTAAGTTAAATGAGTATTAAGAATGGGGAATCTCTTATTGTCTTGTTTACTTGATGTTTGTTTTGAAAATCGTTTGAGTTAAAAGAGTATTAAGAATGGGGAATCTCTTAATTTTTTTGTTTGCTTAATGTGTGTTTGTTTGTGAAAATCGTTTAAGTTAAATGAGGATTAAGAATGGGGAATCTCTTAATGTCTTGTTTACTTAATGTGTGTTTGTTTGTGAAAATCGTTTAAGTTAAATGAGTATTAAGAATAGGGAATCTCTTAATGTCTTGTTTACTTAATGTTTGCTTTGGTAAATCGTGTTGACCCGTAATAGGTGGCACCTCGGTAAACAGTACTGACCCGTGATAGGTGGTACGTTTATGATTTACGTTTTTGGTAAATTGTGTTTGTCCGTGAGAGACTGCACAGGTGTTTGTCCGTGAGAGACAACACCCTGGTAAATTGTGTTTGTCCGTGAGAGACTACACAGGTGGTTGTTCGTGAGAGACTACACCCTGGTAAATTGTGTTTGTCCGTGAGAGACTACACCCTGGTAAATTATTATTTGTTGGTTCATTTTGTCTGTGTGGGGGATTGTCGCGTCAAGATGATTCCATGTGATTTGTTGGTTCATCTTGTCCGTGTGGGTATTGTGTTATAAGTGCTAAGTGTTATGTTTGAAATTGTGTGAAAGCAAGTTTGATTGCAAAACTATTTCGAAGCTCACGATGTTGTAGTGATTGTGTTGATTTTACTAAGAGTTATGTTTTGGGAATTATGTGATAACATGTTTGATTGCAAAATTATTTCGAAGCTCTTGATGTTGTGGTGATTGTGTTGAAAATGCTAAGTGTTGTGTTTTGGAGTTGTGTGTGAATGTGATTGAGTTAGTTTATGAAGTTTTAGAAAAACATTTAAGGAAATCGGTTCCCAAATCGATTTGGTGAAAAGCCATTCATAAAAATCGAATTGCCAATCGATTTGATGAGTTACAGGAGCTCAGCCAATTTGAAAAAATCGATTTGGTGAAAAGCCATGCATAAAATCGATTTGTCAATCGATTTGATGAGTTACAGGAGCTCAGCCAATTTGACAAAATCGATTTGGCCATACAGGAACTCAACAAAACTGACAAAATCGATTTGGAAATCGATTGGCTTTAATACAGGGGCTCAATTATTCATTCAATCGATTTCCCAATCGATTGAATTAAGCCTAGAGTTCAAATTTCACTAAAAACCTTTAGGAAATCGATTTGGAAATCGATTGGCTTAGTAGAAATTCTTATTTTGAGTTAGATAATCGATTGCTCAATTGATTTATCAATGTTTTGGTCACTTATGCATTACTTGATGAATTAAGAACTTTATTTTGATTTCGTTTTTATTTGGCAAGTATTATATGAACATTTAGCATATGGAAAACCCTTTTAAGGTGCATGCTAAGTCGAAAGGTTATTTGTGCATTTAAAAACTTAAATGTTATGTGTTAACTATTAATTTCGGTTGGTGACCCTTTACAACTATTGTGGAAATCTGGGCTTTGCCCTCAGATAAGAGACAAGACGATCCTATCGGTTCATATCCTGCAGATGGGGATGTAGATGGGAATGCCTGAATGGAGCTATGTTAGGAGGATCTTACGGGGTGCGTGGAGATCACTCAGGGTATTTAGTTTGTTTTGTAGAATTATTAGATTAGGTTGACATAGAGGGAACAAATGTCTTTCTTTTGTATTGTGTTTATTTTAAACTGGAAGACTGTACCTATACTAATATTGTCAGCATGACATGTTATTTTCAATGGGATTACATGTACCACTTTTGATATGTAAATATTTTGGATTGATATTTCGAGAAACTTTTCCGCTGCTTGTAAATTATAATGACTTAATTATTTATCCAAAGGTGTTACCTTATTTATTTCTCTGTTTTATTTTAATTTGTTTTAAAAAAAAATACACCCTCGCTTTGAAAATCGGGGTGTTACAATATACTTACACAAAGTTCTACTATTTTTTGGACATTTTCATTGTCAACCACTCCGTCTTTATTAACACACGCTTCCTTTCATAATATATGACGACCCAACGGTTGATCTGATTGAGTATCTTGTCGCTATTCGTTAAGATCATAAACAAAATAATACAAATTAGTTACACACTATAGTTTATAATACAAATTACTTCATTATATAAAAGTGTTGTTTAATTACTTACAAGTTTTTTATTAAGGCGTGCATATCCCATACGTGATTTTTTGTATGGGTGGGTTGGATTGCTTGCCCTTTCGCGATTTGCCTTACTAATATTCTATATAAAAAAAATAGAAATTGTGTAAAAATTTAAAATACGCTACGAATATGAATAATAAAACACAAATGCTAATAAATTAATCACTTACAACAAATGCGGGGTCCGAACGTTTGGATACAAATGCACTCCATTCATCATTTGATATATATAATGTTTATATATTTTTAGAGCTTCAACATTTGTATTTCCTTCTCTATCTCTTAGATAGAAATTAGAGAGATGAAATCTAAATCCCCGATGGATTTTCCTTGCAACTCTCAAAACATAACTCTTTCGTCCCTCATCAAGAACAAAAGTAGTCTACAATGAAAAAAATTATAAGTAAAGTATTTCAATGAAAAAAATTATAAATGAAAAAAGAGTGGATCAAAAAAGTTACTTGAATGCCGCTCCGTATTATATCTTTGGCATCCTTCAAGGCCTTATCTCTCCAATCATCAATCGTAATTGGGATATTTTGTCGAACAACAGCCCCAATGTAACTTACAAACATTGAGTTGTTGGGATCAATTGGCTGACCACTCTCATTCTAGCCAACCTAATAAACTCATATAGTAAGTTAGTAAGTACATGCCATTAAAAAAAGATAAAAAATACACAGCAAACAAAGTATAGTATAGTATAACCTCAAACTTGATGCCATTGCTCCTTGCTTTAATGACTTTTTGCATTATAGTTGCACCACGTTTGACTTTATTTTCATAAGTCTTAGTGGTGCCAACTTCTTCATTTTGACATTCTAAATCTTTGTTTGTATCCATTTAACTACAACAAGTTCAACATGTAGTTTAGTATAACATCAACAAGCTCAACATGCATCATGCATTATTCTAAGTACATATCAGTATATCTTAAACAAGCTCAACATGCATTTTAATGATTACAAAAAATTAATAACATCAATACTTGAATAATGAGGGTTCGAAGAAAGACAAAATGCGAAGAAAAGAGGGTTCGTAGAAAGTTCACAGAAATATGGTTCACAGAAGTACAGTTTGAAGAAATACGTAATGAGGGTTACGTATTTCAATGAAAATATATTGTGTGGAATGGGAGAGATGATCTTGGATGGAAATAAGGTTCGAAATGAAGGAGATAATCGTGTAAATGAGGTTTGTAATGGACGAGATGATAGGGTTTGCAAAAGAAGAGAAGAACGATGAAGGTTGAGATGATAGTGAAGTTTATGTAATGAAGAGGAAACTGAAGCGGCTACTGTTATATATAAAACCCTTTTACAGCGCTTTTTTATAAGCCTTTTACAACGCTTGTTTGAAAAGCGCTCCAAAAGGCGTCTTTATTTAATTTTTTAAAAGGCTCTTTTACAGTGCTTTTCCCAATAAGCGTTGTAAAAGACCCCCTTGTTTTATTATGTTATATGAATGTTTTTTTAAAGCCTTTTACAACGCTTTTTCAAATAAGCGGTGTAAAATGTCTTTATTTTATTTTTAAAATGGTCTTTTACAACGCTTATTTGAACAAGCGTTGTAAAAGACCTCCTTGTTTTATTATGTTATATGAATATTTTTTTTAAAGCCTTTTACAGCGCTTTTTCAAATAAGCGTTGTAAAATGCCTCATTGTTATATTATGTTATTTTTGTGTTTGGTTTATTCTATATGGGATGACATTAAAAACATGCAAAACAATGAATGGTTAAAAAATATTATTATCATCATGCAAAACCTCTTCCTCTTCACCAAACTCTTCTCTCACAATTCAATGTCCACCTCAACACCCTTTTTCTCTCTTTAAGTCTATGTTATCTTCTTCTTCATCACCTGATACATTTACATTCCCTTTCCTTAAATCGTATCCGAAACTTGGTCTTCAGGTTCATTGCCATGTTGCGAAAAATGGGTTTGAGTCTGATGTTTTTGTTAATAATGCTCTTTTGCAATATTATTGTGTTTTTGGGGATTCCCATGATGCGTACAAGGTGTTTGAAGAAAATCCTGTTAGAGAAAGTCTTGTTAGGTGTCTGATGAATGTTTTTTCTAAATCCTTTTACAGCGCTTTTTCAAAAAGCGCTCTAAAAGGTCTCATTGTTTTGTAATGTTATATGAATGTTATTTTTACAGCGCTTCTTCATATAAGCACTGTAAATTACTAATTTATATAAGCGCTTTGTTACTCTTTTTCAGTTCAGTTCAGTTCATGTAAATTACTAATTTATATTCAGTTCAGTTCATGTAAATCAAGCTAAATATAAAACACTCATTGTTACATGAACTTAGTATAAAACACTCAAATCAAGCTAAATATAAGCAGAAAATAAATTAATCAGAACTTAGTATAAAACACTCAATTTAGATTACATGCATATTTACATTAACACAGTTCAGATTACAAGCATATTTACATTAACACAGTTCAGATTACATGCATGGCTTATATAAAACAATTAAACATGTACATTAAGATGCCCTTCTTCTTTTCTTGGTGGGATTCACATTTGTTTGTCCATTTACAATACGAAACGATGGATTAATCCAAATTCCCTCATCATGATCATCTCTAAGATATAAACCATCACCAGTTGAATCAATTTCATGTGGTTGTTGTGATGTTGCAAATAAAATATCACTACCAACATCTTCATCATTATTGTTAACATCACTTATTTTATTGGTCGATAGAACAACATACCATTTATCATCAGAAGGATCAGTGACATAAAACACTTGTTGAGCTTGTGACACTAAAATGAAAGGCTTGTCTTTGTATCCCACCCTATTAAAATCGACAAGCAAGAATCCTGACTCATCAATCTGAACGCTATTATTATTATCGACCCACTTGCAACCAAATGTGGGAACACGAAACATTGTGTAGTCTAACTCCCATATGCGCTCGATAACCCCAAAATATGATAGATTTGCATATATTGGGTTTTTGTCTTTTGCACTTGAGACATGCATCGCTTCAGCTACGAGAGTGACTCCGCTATTTTGCATAGTGGTCTGATCATCTTGTTCTTTGGTATAAAATGAGTAGCCGTTAATAACATTACCAGTGTAAGAAAAGACATGTAAGCTCGGATCATTTGCTAGCCACCTCAATCTCTGTGAAATTGATCCGGGGTCTATATCAAATTTGACTTTATGTGATTTTTTAACCATGTTATAAAACTTCGATTGTGCTCTCGAGTTATCCAATTTTGATTCCTATTGATGTTCAAAAGAGATAACTAATCCATGTGTATTGTAACATACGGTTGAACCTCATCATCATTGTGCAGAACATACAATTGTGCCTGCTCCCAATTATCCCTTCTCCTGATATTCTTCCCGAATGACGAGACATGGGAAGCCCTATGGATTCAACATTGGACAGATATTCAGTACAAAATTCAGCAGCCTCTTCAACAATGTACCTTTCAGCAATACAACCATCTGGTCGACTTCTACTTTTTACGTACCCTTTCAATATTTTAATATATTGTTCTATCGGATACATCCATCTCATATAAGCTGGCCCACAAAGCTGTGTCTCCTAAACCAGATGAACAGTAAGGTGAACCATTATATCAAAAAACGACAGTGGGAAATACATTTCAAGCTCACACAAAGTAACAACAATTTCCCTCTGCAATGTCGGTAATTTCTGAGGGTCGATCACTTTACTACAAATTTCCCTAAAGAAGAAACATAATCTAGTTAAGGCTAGTCGAACTTTTTCAGGTAAAATGGAATGTATACCTATTGGTAGAAAATGCTCCATTAGAATATGACAATCATGGGTCTTCAAACCTTTTAACTTGAGGTGTTTCATACAAATCAAATTTTTAATGTTTGAAGAGTATCCTTCTGGAACTTTAACTTCGTGTAGAAATTTACATAAAATATTTTTTTTCCTTTCTAGATAGAGTATAAGCGGCTGGAGGTAGATATGCGCGATTTCCTTTCTTTACGGGACCCAATTCATTTCTTATTCCCATATCGACCAAGTCAATCTTGCGTTGATGCCCTCTTTAGACTTTTCTGGAACACTGAGTAACATACCAATAACACTATCAAATACATTTTTTTCAATATGCATCATATTGAGGAAATGTCTTATATACAATGACTTCCAATATAGCAATTCAAAGAAAATCGACTTTTTCTTCCACTCAGTTTTGACCAGATCTCCCGTAAAAGGTTTGCCAAATTTAGTGGTCAAACCTTGTACTTTTTCAAGTATTTGATATCCAGTCAGTACTAAAGGAGCTTTACCTTCCTCTGATTTTCCATTGAATGCATTTCTCCACCCACGATACTGTTGACTATAAGGTAAAAATCTACGATGTCCAAGAAATACATTCTTCTTACAATGTTTCAACCGCATCCAATTTGTACTCTCTTCACATATAGGACATGCACACTGACCTTTAATGTTATATCCTGATAAATTACCATATGCTGGAAAATCATTAATTGTGCCCAATAACATAACCCTCAAATTGAAACATTCTTTCTTATACCCATCATAAACTTCCACACCTGTCTCCCATATACGTTTTAAATCTTCAATTAATGAAGTCAAGTATACGTCGATATCATTCTCCGGTTATTTGAGTCTAGAAATTAACAGAGACAACATCATAAACTTACGCTTCATACATAACCATGGAGGTAGGTTATATATTACCAAAATCACAAGCCACGTGCTATGTGAGATGTTTTGAAGACCATGTGGATTCATTCCATCAGTAGAAAGTGCAAGTCTTAGATTTCTTGACTCTATCCCGAATTCAGGATACTCGTGATCAATTTTTGCCCATTGTGGGGAATCGGCAGGGTGTCGAAACATTCCATCTCTAATTCTTTCATCTGCATGCCATGTCAAGTGTTTTGAATCTTCTTCATTGCGATACATGCGCCTAAATCTTGGTATTATAGGAAAATACCACACGGCTTTTGCTGGAGTAGATTCTTTCTTCTTATATCGAAAGACATTGTATTTCAGACACACCTTAAGTAGTTCATATTCATTTCGAAATAAAATGCAATCGTTAGGACACGCATGAATCCTTTCGTAACTCATGCCAATAGAACACAAAATCAATTTAGCCTCGTAGGTTCGACTGGGAAGTTCATTATCATCTGGCAACATATCTTTTATAAGTGTTAATAATTATATGAAGCTTTTATTAGACCATCCATTACTCGCTTTTAAGTTGTACAACTTTAATATCGCCGACAGTCTTGTGAATTTAGTACAACCATTATATAATTCTTTCTCTGCATCACTCAACAAACTTTCAAACATTTTAGGACAATCTCGAAGATCTTCTTCAACTGCTTTTGCGATCTCATCAACTCGGTCTGGCTCATATGTGTCTGTATCGAAGTCAATTGAAACATATGTCGAACTATTCTCGAAATTAATGTTTCCTTTTTTTTTCTCTCACCATGCCTTATCCAACATGTGTAGCTTTGATCAATTCCATTACATACTAAATGTCCTTCTAATTCATCTTCTCTAACGCGTTTTCCAAAACAACATTTTAAACAAGGACAAACGACTCTATTTGGATCTTTTGCATTCTTCACTGCAAACTCCTTCACTCCAATTTCATACTCTTTTGACAATCGATTGGTAGACATCCATTTCCTATCCATATTATACGACCTATATAAATGCAGTTACAAAAATAATAAGCTTTCAAAACATATCAACAAGTTTCAAAAAGAAACCAATATCAACATATCTAATAACAATTTCAAAACAGAAAAGATTTCAAAATAGAACAGATCAACAAATTTCATAAAAAAAAAGATATTTAATATATATAATAATTTTTAGTTTTTAATTATTAAAAAACTAAAGATTTTTTGACAAAAACAAATTAAAAAATACCTGAGACAACGTACATAGCCGCATAGTACATAGAGGATATGAGGGTTCCTAGAGTAGAGGTGATGAGGGTTCGTAAATTTATTTTTATTTAATTTAAAGTAAATGATATTTATTTGAAAGAGCGTGTATTTTACAGCGCTTGTGAAAAAAGCGCCGTATTAGGTAGTTCAATTATTTGAAAGCGCATGTATTTTACAGCGCTTGTGAAAAAAGCGCTGTAAAATAATACACGAAAGCGCTTCATTTTACAGCGCTTGCACGAAAAGCGCTGTAAAAGCCTTATAACATTATGCGCAAACGCTAAATGACCCTACAACAACGCTTTTTTCACAACGCTTGTCAAAAAATCGTTGTAAAAAGGAGCGCTATTAAATGTCATTTTTGGCGTAGTGAATTTTTTTTAAAAAAATTTGAATCAAACATACATTCCAATCTTTTTTTTTACTACACTAGTCAAAATAATTTACTTTAATATTTTATTAGAATTACAAATTGCCTTTTACAATAAACATTCTTTTTAAAAGCATTATATTAAGCTAAAGATGAATAATATTTCTTTATATATATATATTTGTTTTGAATAAAAGAAATCCAAATTTTAAATTCATATACTTGTTCGTATAGACTGTTGAAAATATTTCTTTATATGAATATATGTCTTTTTTGTTATTACAGAGTCATGTCAATATAATATTGAGTCATCTTATTTCTACACAATTTATGATTTATATTTTCGACTATAAAATTGCATCAAATTAACTTAACTTTTGAGTATGGAGTTCTTTTTTGACTAAAACTAATTATAAAAATTCATTCCAATATTTTTTCCAACAAAAATTCATTTCAACTTTTAATTTACAAAAAAAATAAATTAATTATTTATCAAAAATTGCATAATAGTTATAAAAATATTGTGTGATGTCAACTAATATTATTAAAATATCATTTAATAATAATGTGTTGTGAATTAAAATTTATATAAAATTTAATTGAAATTTTAAAATTTAATATTATATATATAACCAACAACATATTTAACAAATTAATGGCTATTTGACAAATATTTTTTGAAGTGAGAAAATGAAACTTTTACCAGTAAAGTTACATATTATGGACAAGTAGTGACGGTGTTATAAATTGAATGGAATGAATTTAAAGCGAGAGAATAAGACAATATTTGTTCATTTTCATGTTTTTCTCTCTAGACAGAGTTAATTTGTTTGTTTTTTTTCCCTCGTTTTCAAATAGTAGATTTAGATTTATGGTTATCTTTAGATATGGACATTTACATTTCCAATTTTTCATTAGCAACACTAAACGGTGAAAGTTCGATTTCAAATGAAGACAACATCGAAGAGAACTTTGGGGATATGGTGTTTGAATTAGTGGAACCAATAAACAGATTAGTAGTATTAAAAATGTTGGGGAATCAACATCAATGTATAAAGTTGAAGTCATGTTATCTATAATGATTGTCAACTTGTGATGACGATGAAGGAGGCGGTTTAGAAAATTTTTATTATTTATTATTTAATTAAACTTTTTAAGTTATTAAAAATAAATTGTTAATATATTTAATTAAAAATTTAATGTGGCATCCACTTCGGCAATGCCTATTGTAGCACACAATTTTGTCCAGCTAAATTTTTTTATAAAATTTATATGTAAATAAAAATAAATAAATAAAAAATTGAAAAACAAGAAAATAAATGAATCCTACGTTTAATATTTTTCATAAAAAAGGATTTATGATATTCTTTAGTACTTTTCTCTTTTTTTTTTTGGGCTAAATACCATTTTTGATCCCTTAACTTAATTTCAGTTAACGTTTTAGTCCTTTATCTTTTTTTTTTCTTCATCTCCTTTATTTTAATTTTAAGTGACAATTTGATCCTTTATGTTTCAAAACGTCAACAATGTTATCTTTTTTCTTACAAAAGTTCAAAAATTCATCAAAATTTTTAAACAAAACCCATAAAATTAATTATATTTTATAATATAAAATAAATTTAATCAAATTCGTAAGTCAAATATTCAAATAAACTCATATTTGTCATTCTTCATTTGATGTTGTTGGAGATGAAAATGTGAGTCTATTTAAAGATTTAAGTTATGAATTTGATGAAATTACATTATATTGAGAATGATAATTAGTTTTATGAGTTTTGTTTGAAATTTTTTATGAATTTTTGCAAAAAATAAGGATAATATTGTTGATATTTTAAAACATAAAATATCAAATTGTCACTTAAAATTAAAATAAATTACCAAATCGGAAAAAAAAGAAAAGATAAAAGACTAAAACGTTAACTAAAATTAAGTTAAGGAACTACGGGTGGTATTTAACTTATTTTCTTCTTTCATCTTTTTTGCATATTTTCTGGTGGTATCTTCTAGTCGCTTTCTCTAGTCATCTCCTTTAATGCATTCATTTGATCTTTTTCTTTCAACTTTTACGTACTTCTAGTGGTATCCTCTAATTATTTCCTTTAGTCACTTCATCTAATTTTTTTTCTTCCAATTTTTTTGGCATACCTCTCATTACTAGTGGTATTCTCTGAGGGGTGCGTTTTCTCTTATCTTGAACTTTTTCTCTAACTTATTTTTTGCGCACTTAATTAAATTAGAAGTGCATTAAATTGTTCTATCTATTTTGGTTTTAACATTTTCCTTTAGTTCTAGTTGCCTCTAGTTGTCTATTTTATTTTTTGTTTGATAGAATTATCACCCCCTTCCATCTTTTCAACCATTTTTCCAGTCTTCTTGTTTTTCACATTTACCGTTGCAATTTTTTTTCCTTATATACAAGCCATCTTTTCAACATCTTTTATCATCTTTTGTTTTTCTTCCTAAAACAACTGCAATATATTCTTTGTATACACGTAATGTATTCGTTGTATACACGCCATCTCTTCAGCCGACTTTCCAGGCTTTTAAGCCTCTTTTTGATGTTCTTTTTTTTTTCTTCTAAAATGATAAACAATTTTTTCCATGTACAAACAATTAAAAAGTATATCATCTTTTTTTTCTTCTAGATTTACCTTAGCAAAACCCATTTTTCTGGAAAAACAACTAATAATTCATAACTCAAATTTATCTCATAGATTTAAAGGTTTATCATTTTTAAAGGAGGATGATGATTTTCATCTTTAAGCTAATGATAGTTTTTCTTAGTAAGGGATATGAAACATGAAATTAGTTAAGGAAAATACAGTAAAAGCAAAAGAGTATAACAAATATTCAACTTGTATGAAAACTATTTCTAAACTCATCTATGTAATAATTCTATAGTTTTGTTTTAGTGTTATATCTTTAATTGAAATTTGTTTTACTTATAATTTGAATTTTTGGTGTTTTGATGTCTTTTGCGATAACTTTTTTTTAACAATTTAAATTTGTTATACACTCGAAATCTCTTGTGAAGTTGTTATAGACGTCAACGTCAGATTATGTTTTGTTTAAAATTTTATTTTATTTTCTAATTTTTTTTGTTCTATTAAAAAAATTATTGCTATAATTCAGACATTCAAGCTTTTGATTTGGTGTTAGTTTCTATTTTTACTAGTTTAGTTCAAGTCATTTAGTTTTATTCTTTGGTGTTATAATAATTATAATTTTACTCTCCTGTTAAGTCTTGGACTAAGTACAAATCAACATCAATCACTAATGAGTTATATATACATCTAAATTCATTCTAAGGTTTATTATTATTATTATTATTATTATTATTATTATTATTATTATTATTATTATTATTATTATCTTTAATAAAATAAAATTCATGTTATTCAAAATCAATATGGATAAAAAGATTGGTTAAGATGTTATATTTTGCCAACCTTAGTTTTAAAACTGATTGAGATGCGACATCTTGTGAGTGATAATTTAAGGCGCCTAAGTTGTGACAAATTGGTAAGTATGAAATTTTCTTAATCAAATTCAAATTAGTAATGAAATAACTTATCGTAAACACTTTTATATTCAATATCTTTTTTGTTCCTTTATCAGATCAACAATATTTTTCAAATCATTTTATTGCAATATAAACACATTTCTTTAGAAACAATCACTACTAGAAATTTGCTTATTACTTGCGGATGTTCCTGCGGATTTAAGAAAAATTTCCGCAGGAACAAACATTACCTGCGGATTTCTTGGTGGAACCATATCCCCACGTTTAACCTTCGTGGATATTTGATTCCTGAGGATTTTTGGATCCGCAGATAAAGTACCTACGGAAATATCCGCAGGTAATGTAAATAAAATCCGCAGAAAATAATAAGCAAACTTTACGTATTTTTGCACGAGTTTTCATGCAGAAATATCAGCAGCATGATTCCTTCAAATATTTTCGCATGAAAATTAGTATATTAGAAATTTTGCAACAAAATATGTTTTTGGTGAAATCCGCAGGTAATTTCGGATAATCCGCAGGTAATTTCGGATAATCCGCAGGTAATCCATATTATTTAAAAAGAATTCACTTTTTAAAAAGTTTTTCGAATTATAAATGCATTTTTTAAATATTTAATATTAATCTTTAATTAAAATACTATTGCAATACTACAAAACAAAATTTATATCATGTTTTCAAATTAAAATTAAATATTAATTAAATCATTATCCAACTATTGTGATAATTTTAAACAAAATTTATACCACGTTCGAAAATCAAAACAAAGTATTAATTGAAGCATGATAAAAAAAAAATAAAGTATAAATTAAGTACATGATACAGAGAATTTAACAAAATAACAACAAATATTACTCAATATGATCACTACCAATGTTGCCATCCCCACTATTTTCATCAGTTTCATTGTTGGGTTGTGGTGATGAACTTGGACGAGAAGAAGATCTAACAAATCCTAAATGTTGGCATCAGAAAGGTTAAATTTTTGTTGGTCTCGACCATCTCTTTTTCTTGTCGTTGCAGCTGTTGCTTCGTCAACAACTTTTTTTGCTCTTGTCTTTGCAACAATTCATTCAAAGCATGAACTTGACTTCTCAAAACATCAACCTCTAAATTAACCTTTGAATTAGAACTCATTGTTGGCTTGGCTGATTTGGATTCAATATTTCCAAATATTCTCCGTTTATTTCTCCCAACTACATCCACCCATATATCAGAATTATTAACTAATTGTTGGAACAACCGTAGTATATAACCCTTAAAATAATACTAAAGATGATGAGCTTACATAAGCACATTCGGCATGAATAGAAAATATTTGTTCTTTCTGAAACATTTATTTTCAAATTCATGTCCTTTTAGATAATATGTCTGTCATGCTATCAGTAAGTAAACTCATAACAAAACACAAATACACCTTATTACCATTCACAGATTGAATAGAAAATTTTCCGTCCAGTTTCATTGAGGGAATAAGGCATAGACCTGGAATACATGCAACCACATTGATTTAATTTATATGTACTAGGTATTGTTGCTTTTTCAAATACTAGGAGATATAGATTAGAAGAAAAAAAAACCATTTTTTTGGAGGGATGCCCAGATTGAAACAATTGTCATACTTCAAATAATCTACGTCCTGGTAAAATGACATAATGGGGTGAAAATCACAAATAAACTACAGTAGAATGTACATGGAATATATTTTTGTTAACAACATTAAAAGAATCCCATTAAATGACTTAACAATGTATCTGGTCCAAATTCGGTGTTTATGATGTCTCAAATTCAAACATCATATCCAAAGATTGGTTTTAGTTCCTTAAAAAAAACAAATTCATTCCATAGAAAGATATATTAGGCTGCAGAGCTTAATTATTTACATCTGATGTAATTTGAACCTGACACAATTCGTGTAATTTGAACCTGACACATAGCTGAATTATACTTTTTCAAAAAGGACCATGTCATAAAATTTATTGAAGAGAATTTCAAAATCAATGGATAATGATTCAAACAGAAGCAGAAGCAAATCCATTTTTTGAACTCAAACAAAAGCAACTTTGTCTCTCAAACATATGGATAATGGTTGCTTCACCTCTCCTATACGCGGTTTTCTTAATGGTCCACAAGTTCTTGTTGTTGATGATGATCCGATATGGCTTACTCACTCGGAATTAAATATAATTTTATTCCATAAATATACCATACCTGTGTAGGAATTGTGCATGCCTTCTCAGGAGTCATGAACAGCATGTCAAATTGACCATGCTCAGCTCTAGTCTGAATAGTGTAATCGTTCTGAGTGCTTGAAATATATTCAGCTTTGACACCTCGCTATTTCAAAGCCATTACCTGTTTTTTCATTTTCCATGTTAGATAGTCACTATTTGACAATACATAAAAACACTCACTATAGAAATGCAAAATAAAAAGATCCATCGATCCAGAAAAATGAATTATTCACAACCAATGGAGGTACTTGGTAGCTATTCAACAATAAACACAAAATATAGTTTAGCTTTTCCAAGTTACAATTCTCCAATTTAGGCAATTAGCTTCATGAACAAGAAAAACACAGTGAGAATGTGAGTGAGAGAAAGTGATGAAGCACTTTACCACAATGACTTGCCACTACCAGTAGCCATGACTACCAAGCAATCCCTTTGCTCAGGTTTAGGGTGCCTGCAGAGGCACTTACGGTAGTGCCAAAAATGAAGAGAATTCCAGCAACTAACATAGTTTGTTTGCGACCTTAAAATCATCATAATGAGAACATTATAAGAGAGCATAAATAACATTCAAAAGTCCTTAATGTTCCTATCCTTTTTGTGAAAGGGAAATCACACTTCAGCAATCTACCATACAAATTAAATTAATTCTATTACGATCCCAAAATTTTGAGACAACACAATAGCATATTAAACTTCTTACTATTATCATCATTTTGAAATAAAAGAAAATCAAATTCCAACATGTTAGTAATTTAATTAAATGAAACAAAGCTATTAACTAATACTATTTTCCACAATTGAACACTCCTCTTGAATCCATTATCATCAAATTCTTAGCCTGAAAAAATGATTATTATAAGAAGAAATTAACCCAATAGCTCACAAGCTTGTCAAACACATTCAGTACAAATAATTTAATACATATTATATGATTTATGATAAAGTTACTTGCCATGAATCGTAAGCGGCATTAAGAAGAAAGAGTGGGGTTCTAACACTGTTAAACAAATTCTGAGGGAAGAAGCACTGAAAAAAAGTAAAAACAAAACACTAGTCATTAAAAGTTCAATATAGAGCAAGCAATATCAAGAGATCTATTTTCTGC
This sequence comes from Cicer judaicum, assembly GCA_037974835.1. Taxonomy (NCBI): domain Eukaryota; kingdom Viridiplantae; phylum Streptophyta; class Magnoliopsida; order Fabales; family Fabaceae; genus Cicer; species Cicer judaicum. Next base: position 4,506,328 of record JBBPBS010001075.1, on the reverse strand, counting down.
ATATTCTTTCAAATGAAACTGATTTTCCTAAATTTATGACAAAGTTGAAATTAATGGTTATGATTACCGAGGTAGGATCAAGGTGATTAGTACAAATTTGTGGTCTTATAACAGCAGGACTACTTCGGGAAACAACTGCATATGGATAAGGGAGAAGATAATGCAATATCTACAACCACAAAATGTCAAAATACTTTCAAACATGAATTCACTCAAACAAGTCTTAAGATAAACGCACTTAGCCTTGAATGTTTATTAACATATTAATGTCAACCTACTAATGTTTATTAACATATTAAACTGAAGGAAAGGAACATCGATAATCTATCACATCCAAACAATGCAGATTTCCAAAACTAAGCAATAGTAAGGTCCACAAAGCACATTTCCAAGAAACAAAATAAAAAATTTAATCCGACACTAATTACTAACATCACTATAAATCGTTCACGAAAGCAACCAGAAACCACCATATCAAAGTTTTACATGCAAATATACCACACCAACAATACATTGACGAAATGAGGCAAAAATGTAAAATCCACACACAAATGTTGTTGCGCATTTCAGTGCATATTTCATAAGCAGCATTGTTCAAGTATCAAGAGAACAACATTAGAAGAGCAATTTCATCAAACAAAAAACCTTTACGTACTTAGAATTTAAACACAACAATCCATGCTAGAAAAATAAGTTCAAATGTAAAATTAGCAAATCAATTAAATGTAAAGAAATATTGAGAAGCAATTAGCAGCACTCACGTCAAGTGCAGTAGCCAGTAAAGACAGTGCTTCCGGTGAAGGCGCCGATGATGGCGTATTTAAGGAAACTCCAGTGGTTATGGGAAGTGGCGGAAGGGAGAGGAGCAGTAGGAGTTGCATTGGTGCATAGGAACCGGTTCGATGATGATGATGCGACGGAAGAGAGTCGAGATCGGAGAATTCTGAGAGACATGGTTGTGGTGGTGATGAAAATGAAGTGAAGGAGGTCCAAGTAGGGTTTTGATTTTGCGATTCGCAGAGAAGCTTATCAACAACTGTGTTCTGTTGGGCTTTCTGTTTTTGTTCCATCATTATTAAGTGACTCTTTCGTTTTTTTTTTTTAGTAAATGAAACTTGAAGTAAAGGATGTTTTCATTTTTCTCGTTAAGTCGGAAAGAAACACAAATTAATCTCTCTCTTGTCAAAATATCAATAAATTTAATATTTAATAGTATAATTATTATAAATTATTTTGATAATAAATTATTATTTTAATAGACTTTTGTAATAAGAAATTATTTGAATTATATTTATAAACTAATAATTAATTCTAATTTTAATAGGTTTTATATTATTAAATTAAATTATCAATAATTAAATAATATATTAATAAGTTAATCATATTTTAATATTATCAAATTTTTAAATTTTATCTTTTGATTTTGTTTTGAAATAACATTTTTTTCATAAGTTTAATTTTAATTAAAATTAAAAATATAATTTTAATTATAAAAACAATTTATTTAATTATAAAATTTAAAATAAAATAAATAAATTTATCAAAACTCTTAATTCAATGAATTTCATAAACTTTTAATAGATAAACTATATTTTTCCTTTCAAATCAAAATAAGTTTGGACACATGTGCAAATTAAATTGTCATCCCTAATCGTGGAAGTTGTTTTACTTTTTTAATTTGTTTAACAAAATAATTCTACTTTATTTATATAAAAATAAAAATTATTTTATTCATATAAAAATGGTATGTAATTCCGCAGGAAACTTCTTGAAAAAGTAATCATAATTCTTGGCCTGAGTTTGTTGCGGCATTTGCTGCGGATAGTTTCTGAGGAAAAAAGTGAAGTTTGCTGCAGATATATAATCATACATATAATCGCAGCAGAAGAAAAAGTTTCCTGCCGATTTACCGGCGGAATCTAGCACCGCACTTAAGACAATTGTGAATTGCAGAAAAATCCTCACGTATTAGCTGCGAATGTTTCCGCAGGAAACTCCGTATGAAAATCACTGATTTCTAGCAGTGAATCAATGCATCTGCATTTTTTACTCAAAAATTATGTAGTTTTGATTCTTCCATCGCACCTGAAGATACGTAGGAGCAAAATCGTACTCTTGTCAATAATAATAATAATAACAACAAAAAATCTATTTTTTTTTCCTTTTTAGTTAACTTTTATTTTAAAATTATCTTCATAAAAACACAATATATATATGCATTTAATAATAAAAAAAAATAAGTTTATATAAGTTAATATTAATTTTGTACAACTAATTAATATTGTAGGGTGATAATAACTTATAACGTATAACTGATTTCCAAAAACTTAAAATTTGACTTTGAAGACTATTTTTCTTGTATTTGTAGGGGTTTTCCAGTGTTTTTTCTATTTTAATATAATCTTTGGTGACAACTAAATTAAATTCGAGAAACATTTAAAATTTTAAACTTCGATACTTATAAAACTTTAAATTGCACATACCCTTTAGTTTTAATTTTGGATCCGTTTTCAACAATTTTCAATATAAAGAGACTAAAATTATAAAATTAAAAACTTTAATAAAAATAAAATTAAGCCTAAATATAACTTAGATAGTAAAAAAACTTCCACGGTCATTTGACATTGTAAGATGCTAAGGAGCATTTGATATGCTAGGATTTTTAATATTTTAATATTTTTTAATATATAAATAAAAGTGCCACATCATTAAAAGTAGTAAGAATAAAAAGAAACTTAACAACTAATTAATAGGAAAAAAAACCATTTTAAAAGTTAAAAAATAAAAGTTCATGTCAAGTAAATAGAACCAAATTGTCTAACACATTGCTTCGGTAGATAAGAGACTGTAACTCTCAACCAGTGAAGGTAGCATGAGTACAATGCAGTCTTGTCAAATAGAGGGTTGATTTGGTCATCATCATATATATAAAGTGAATCATACATCATCAAGGAAAATGATGTCCACCTACAATCTCTAAGAGTAAGTTCTAGAACATTTCCAATGTCCATCCCTTACAAATTATAGAAAAATGCTCATAAACCTAGCACTAGATCATAAATAAAAGACAACTTAATAAATAAAAAATAATAAATAACAATTATAATAAACGAACAAACTAACATACTTCTCTCAACCCAAATGTGGGTCTTATCAGCAAAGATAATGGATCCAACCAAATAAAGTAGATATCTACTCATGACACACAATTATTGTAGTTTGTACTGAGAACACTTGTTAAGATTCATCAACTTCCTGAGAGCTTTCATTACCACTATGAAGTATATAGGATGGACGGGTTGCCTGATACATCCTTTGATTAGATGTCATTAGCAAACTTTCTTTCACAACTATGCCTATATTGCGAATGATTTGATAGATGATTTCTCCATTTGTGTCTCTCGTCTTAGTCACAAACTCACAAAAATAAACATTTTAATAATTTATGTATATAAAATAAAAACAACAAAAAGTTGTCACGAAACTTTCACATTCTACCAAAATTTTCAACTTTTTTTTTACCATTTCAAAATTTTCATTTCGAATATTTGATATTCACCGAAATTATTCGATGTATTACTCCAAATTTTATAATAAACTATTTAATTAATTGAAGTATTATTTTACTGAATTAATTGATATTAAAATTACTTTAAGATATCAGTTGATAAATATTATGATTTATTTTCTTTATATGTGTGTTTGTTATGATATGGTGATTTTCTAGATATTTGATTTAGTGATTAAGATTATATTTATGTATTTTAGTAAATAATGATATTATTTTTAAATGAGTATTTTGTAGAAAAATATTCTAATTTGGATGCGTAAAGTAAAGTATTTGTTTATTAAGGACTTCAGAAATACTAAAAAAGTGGATTTTGGATCAGACTATTATTTACACTTATGTTTTCTACTTATGCATATCAATTTAGGTTGTTATTGTTACTGAATGGTTCTTTCTTTCCTACGCCTGCAACTTGTTTATTGCACTCCATTTATTCCTCAAAAACAAATATTGGGCTCCCTTGTGTTAGGCCTTACATTCTGTTTTACTCATGCACCTGTACATCAATTATATGCATACATCCACCTGCAATTAAAGGATAAAAAATGACATTAATATTTTCTTCTTCTCACATTCAAACACTAACCTTTTTCCTCTTGAACTCTCTTCATAAGCCGCAAATGGCCGCCTCAAGCGTTTTCCTATTGCGACCGTGACCCAATATAAATCACCACAAAAATTTGGCTCTAACCACCATATGAACCATTGCTTAAGATGGTCATTCTGACCGCCATGAACATTGATTGTGAAAACCAATACCATATTTGAACTCTACTTGACTTCCTCTTTCATTCTCTTTGCTAGAAATAACAAATAATCTCACTTAAAAATGGGTTTTCGCCATTGACGCCAATGTTTTTTTTTTCGATTTCAGCCACTATGATTTTTGTTGAAACCTTCAAAAGAAAAACTATATGTTTGCGTGCAACTGTGAAGTTGATGTCATACCATTTCAATCTTTCGACGCATCAGTGAGGCATATTTAGACTATTTGTTTTGCGTTGAATAAGTGAGATGAACACGAAAATTGTATCACCCACAATTCATCTGAGGCTCGCTACATATGGTTGAAGCCCTTTGAGTAATAATGGACTAATGAGAATAACTAGAGTTTAGTAAGGTTGAGACACGAATTACAAAGTTTTAAAGGGTGCAATTTAGTTTAATTTTGATGAATGTGTGCTAATTGAATTATTTTCGCATTTGATAAATTTTGTACTATGTTTGTTTATTAACATCCGTGATATTGGTTGAAGTAAAATGTGATGAACTGTGTATTCATTGTGGAAATTTTTATAGTATGTGCAAATTATCTTGTATTTTTATATGTGAGTGATTACGTATCAGGTTAATAAACTTTTGGTTTGGATTGGTGAGTAAATAATTGGAAGTGAATAAATGCTAAAATATAATATGAGATACAAAATCATAAAACTGAGAGTAATTACGAGTCTTATATAATGTGATGATTGATTTGAATGTAAAGTATGACTACACAAATATAAAATGATGGTGCTTATTTGATGGTTTCTGGTGTTGTTAACTTGATTGATATTGAGATATTTTGAATTTTCGTATGATATACAGTTGAATTGTACGATGTAAGATTTTGTGACAATGATGTATGAGAGACTACTTTGATGTTATAGAATTGAGGTGTATATATATATATATATATATATTGATTTGACCCGTTAGACGATGAACTTGTGGTAATTCCGACCCATGCTAAAGATGGTACTCTTAATGTAGTGAGTAACCTAGGGTAATAAAGTGATGAAGTAGATGTTAGAGGTATTTGATGTAGAAATTATTTTGTCATCATATAGTTATAGTTTGACAAGTCTAGTAATATTAGGAAAATACATCTGAAATGAGCTTGATCGTGAAGTCTAGTGATAGTTAGGGTTTGACAATTATGTTGTTGAGTCTTAAGAAATGATTTATGCTAATAATGAATGCCATATATGGATATACAATAAATTAAAGAAATAAAAATTCTTATAGTAGATATAAAAATAGTATTAAATTATAACAATGACTATGATCGATGAATCAATAATAACTATTATGTTTCGTTGTGACTGTTTTGTTGTGATCTTGTATTATTAAAGGAAAATAAAAATTTAAACAAAAAAAAATTGAAACGATATAGAAACGAAGGAAACATGAATATGACATTAAATTTAAAATATATTTTTGTTGAGACAAAATCTCAATTTAATGTTTTGATGAAAACAAACAAAAAGTTAATTAAGAATTATTTTGATTCTAAGTGTTTTGGTATTTAACATGTGCATTTGAGTGTGTTAAAACAAGATAGGTATCAAACATCATAAACCAAAAGATCAATCTTAAGCAGCAGATCAATCTTAAGCAGAAGATCAATCTGTATTTTCTAAGAACAATCAAGTGTCTAAATCCCTTTTCTAAGCGGTAGTTAAGAAAGCGGTAGATTTCACAAAAAAGCGGTAGGGATTTAGATCAATCTTAAGCAACATACTCAAGTGTCTAAATCCCTTTTCTTATAGCTTGCTGCTTTGTTTTAATTTCTGTGTTGTAATCATTCACATTGATGTCCATCCACAGAATATATTTCTCAAACAAGAGTTGAATAAATATCAAATTCTAAATAGCCTCAAAATCACTACTTTGTAACTCAAGGTTGCTTTGTCAAATCTTGAGTAAGTTGCAAAATCATTTCACGTTTGAAAGACAGCTTGTTAATGTCTTTACAAACAGTAAGGTAGAAATCTTTTCTAGGTAGAAGGGTAGGAATTGTATAAAGATCAAGATTGATCCATGAAAACCAAGAAGGATCTTGGTTTGAACACTTAGTGAAAAATCTCATGATTGTGAGGACTAGACGTAACCCGGATTGGGTGAACTAGGATATATCCTTGTGTGATCTCTCTATCTCTATCTCTATTTATTTTATGCTTTACAATCAGATTTCATTTTGGTAAAATTGATCTTGCTATTTTAAAGATTGATCTTCTGCAAACTTAAGATTGATCTTCTACAAAGTAAAGATTGATCTTCATCACTGTAAAGATCAATCTTAACCTGAGATCTTATTTTTAAAGCAGAATTTTTTTAAAAAGGGACAATTATAATTCAAACCCCCTTCCTTATAATTGATATTTTTTACTTTAATTTTTCCTATGAAACAATTTGTGAAATCTACCTACCGCTTTTTTGAAATTAAGTAAAATTGCTTGTTGTCATTTTAACTATTTAATTTCAATATGTTGGCAAAAATGTTAATTTCATTCATAGTTATTAGCATTTTAATTTTCCATTAATAGATATACATTATATTTTAGGAATGATAATTATTATTTTATAAGAGAAAAATACATTAAAATTGATTAATATTAAAATAAACATAAAAAAACAGACAAATTAATATCGATATCAAAATTCCATATTATTATGTAAAATAAAAACTTTTATACATATGTAATATAGGATATACATTACAATTAACGGGAAATTGATTTTATCTGAAAAACAAGAAGAAATGAAAAACAAATGTCATAGCGATAAACTTGATTGCATTATGATTTTAACATTTCAAAAGTTACTTTTATTTTTTTCATTTTATAGGTGTGTGGCCATCAGATTGTTAGAGCAATAGGAATGTGATGAACACAATTAGGGCGCAACAAAACAGAAGAGAAAAGGGAGAAGCAGAAAATGAAAGAATGAGATCATTCTAATGAATTGTATTATTCACACTACAAAGTGTTATTCATATGTGTTACACAGTTGCTTGCAAAGTCAGTTATTCATACAAAGGTAATTAACTAACAATCAATTTTGATAACTAACTAACAACATTCTAAAATTGGTTGAATGACAGTTATGAATTAAATCTCAACTCTTCCCCTTAATTCATAATTGTTAGAACATTTATAACACCAAGTTTCTTTCTCAAAAACTCAAATCTGTCAAGTTGTAGAGCTTTTGTAAAACCATCTACTAACTGCAACTCAGTTGGGCGATATTGCACCTCAATCATTCCATTGTTCACTTGCTCTCTAATGAAATGAAACCTTGTACCAATGTGTTTACTTCTGCCATGTGAGATTGGATTTTTTGCAAGGCTAATAGTTGACTTGTTATCGATTCTGAGTATCAAAGGCTTCATCACTTCACACCTTAGTTCCTTCATCACTGAATCCAACCATTTTGCTTGACAGGTTGCAAATGTTCCTGCAATATATTATGCCTCACAAGATGAAAGTGCAGTCATTGGTTGCTTCTTTGTACACCACGATATAGCTGCTTCATTAAACATGAAAACATAGCCAGAGGTACTCCTTCTATTTGTGATGTCTCCACACCAATCACTATCTAAGTATCCAATAAGTTCACTTTTTTCACCTTTGCTTCCATTAGAGAATAGGAGCCCAAACTCCTTTGTGCCTTTTATATATCGAAGTATCCTTTTAGCAGCTATCATGTGAGTCTTCCTTGGATCATGCATGAATTTGCTAATCACACTAACTGAGTAGCAAATGTCAGGCTTGCTGTTGAATATATATCTCATTGAACCAACCATTTGTCTGAATAGCGTTGGATCAACTCTTTCTTCCTCACTACACTCATCAATTTTTGAGTTTGTCTCTGATGGATTCGAAATGGAATTACAGCTATTCATTTCCAATTTTTCAAGCAGTTCACCTATATAATTATGCTGGTGCATAACTATTCCTATCTTCATCTTCAGAAATTCCATTCCTAAGAAGAATCAGAGTTCACCTAGATCACTCATTTCGAATTCATACTTCAACTTGTGTTTCACCTTTTCAATCTCTGATGCTTTGCTTTCAGTAATGAGCAGGTCATTCACATATAAGCAAATTATCATGGTTTCTTCTTCACTTGAACTTTGCACATATACACCAAACTCTACTGAACATTTTTTGAAACCTATCTGAATCAGAAACTAATCAATCCTCTTGTTCCAAGCTCTAGGGGTCAGCTTCAAACCATACAAAGCCTTATGGAGTCTATACACTATATTCTCCTTGCCTTGTACTTCAAAACCAGGAGGTTGTGACACAAACACAACCTCTTCAAGTGGACCATTTAAAAAGGCAGATTTTACATCTAAATGATAAAGTGACCACCTTCTCTTGCAAGTTAAAGCCACCACTAGTCTTACAGTTTCAAGCCTTGCAACTGGAGCAAACACTTCATTGTAATCAATACCATGTTTTTGTAAGAAACCTCGAGCCAGCAACCTAGCCTTATGCTTTGAAATTTTTCCATCCGAATTTAATTTCAGTTTGAAAACCCATTTCACATCTATTTTATTTTTCTTATCTAGTAAGTTAACTAGATCCAAGGTGTGATTCTTCTCAATTGATTGGAGTTCTTCCATCATAGATTTCTTCCATACATTTATCTTCAGTGCTTCTTTATAATTGAGAGGTTCAGAGTCTGCTAATAATGCAAAGTGAATGATATCACCTTCATCATTTACTGCATTATCAAGAATAACTTCACAGTCATTCAACCTGCTTGGAGCTTGTCTGATTCTTTGAGGTCTCATAATTGCTTCCACTTCTTCTAGTTCATCTAAATAATTATTATTCACTTATGCATTATCTGATTCATCACTTGAATCTGGATAAATGTAGCTTTGTTGATTCTCTTTACTGTATATTGGTTCCTCTTTCCATTTCCACTTTTCAGTCTCATTCACAATCACATCCCTACTGACATGTACCTTTTGAGTTACTGGATTATAAAGCTTATAGGCACATGTAGGATGATAGCCTACATGCATTCCTACCAACTTTTGATACACTGCCAATATACAGACGTGCATGCATGACATCCTTACAAGTCGTCTTTCCCAAAGGCAACCTCGTGACACATTCTTTGACAAGTCACCATTCCAAAAGTCGACCTTGTGACAAGCTACTGGAAGCCGCCATTCCAAAAGGTCACCTTGAAAAGTGCTTTGAGAAATCACATTTTCAAATGGCGATTTTGATGGAATCAGAATATGAATATATTCCCACGTTGGAAAGTTGCAAAAATATGATCATATTCAATCTTCTCCGTCCAGTCTAATCCTTTCCATCATGTTCTATCTTCTCCGTCCATAAATATTTATTTTCAAAGTGCTTCTTGTGTGAAGACATGCATAGTATTTTATTGGTCATTCAAAGTGTTGTCTTGTTTATAAATAGGTCAAGTTTATGATGATATTTCTTCACTCTTCTTTATATTTCTTCACAACTTCACTCTTCTTTATATTTTCACTCTTCCACTCTTTATTTCTTCTTTTCTCTTTATATTTCATCTAAATGATATTCTTATGGAATGATGATAATCACATATCAACGCTACACCACATTCAAAATTTTGTAAGCAATACAATACCTTATGTTATATTTTTAATATTTTTTTATATATTTTATAATAATAAGTTTCATTATAAAATATAGTTTTACTATAATTCTTGTAAATATAGGATTCATCTCATTCTAATATCTTCAAATATATTTTTATTCTATGCTTATTACAGGATTTATCTCAAAATTTAAGATCACTTAGTCATAAACACATCACACCAAATTCTCTAATAATTCTATTGTTGAATCAAGTCGGGTTTCGTAACGTATCACAAATTGAAAGTTATAAAATAGACAATTCATTCAGTACTACTTTAGTTGAAAGATGGAGATCTGAAATCCACAAGTTTCATCTTTCAACAGGTGAATGTACCATAACATTAGAAGATGTTGTGCTGCTACTGGGCTTACGTGTTCAAGATAAAGCAGTAACTGGATCAACTATGGTATCATGGACAAATGATTTTTTAGATTTGTTAGGAGTCATACCACCTGAGTCTTAAAGAAAAGAAAATTTTATAAAATTAAAATCGCTAAGAGAAATATTTTCAATGTTAACTCCAGAATCATCTAATGAAGAAATAATTATACTTTGTAGAGCATACATTTAGAATTGATTGGCAACATATTAATGTGTGACAAATCCCCCAACATAGTACATATTATGTGGTTGCACTTTTTGAGAGATTTGAGAGAAACGGGAGAATACAGTTGGGGTTTCAGTGTGCTTGACAACACTTTATAGAGAATTGTGTCATGCATCTGAATCCGGTGTTAAGTCGATCGGTGGATGTTCAAATCTACTTCAAATGAGGGCATGGTACCATATGCCATTTCTTGAACCAATAAGTAATCTTGAGCCTTATTTTCCGTTTGCAAAAACGTAAATATCAAAAAAGTTAAATATTATATTTATAAAATTATTAATTAATTACCTAACATTTAAATTTATTTTCATAGATATAGTAGAAATGGTATGAAATTTGGCGATACACCTCATTATCATACCACTAGATATCAATCAAAAATTGATCACATGATCGTTAACGATGTAATATATTAAAACATTACTTTATTTTTATTATTTTATTTTTCTTATGCATATATTACTAACAAACTTGTTATATATCAGTTTCTTTGGAGGTCATATCTACGTCTAACATACGATCATCCATAAGACAATTGACTATGAAATGCATCTACATATTTGATTTGTTTTCTACATAATAGAAATGCATCAAACCGATAGAGTAAAACTACAATTTGGAATACCTCAAGAAATTCCACATCCTCCGAGGAACATGAGAAAATATCATAAGGTAGATTTGCATAAACAGGTTGACTATAGTTGGACATTATTCTATGAAAATGAGAACAAAAAGTGGAATGAACGAGAGAATCATATTCTTCATGGTCAACCTCTAAATGTTGAATTTAAACCAAGTTATGAACGAGAGAATCATATTCGCCATTTGGAACTTGGTCTTTAAGGAAGTCACCATTTCAAATGGAGACTTATAACTAAAAAAAATGGATAGTTTGATATATAAATTTAAAAAGAAAGTAGTTTGGTAATATTTTTTGAAAAAAAGGTTATTCGAAAAAAAAAAACCAACTTTAAACTTCAGAAGATACATGAAAAAAAAATGTTGAATATAAATCATTATAAGTGACAATATAAATATAACTAATGGAATGAAACAGTGCAAAGAACTAACTTTTTAATATTAACCTAACAATACTTGAATTAATAAAGTTTTATATATATTTTAGGCTTAATTGTAGTTTTAGTCCCTTTATTTTAGTTGAATCGCGAAAGTAATCCTTCTATTTTGTTTTTCTCTAGTTTTGGTCTCCAAATAGAATTTTGGTTCAATATTTGATGAAATGTCATTTTTTAAAGTCGTACTATACCATTTATGATCATATATTTTAGGTACACTTGTTGCAAATGAGATTTTGAGGCATTGTGTGACTTAAATAAATGCAAAAAAATGAAATTTCACGAAGTTTTGGACCAAAATTGTGTTTGGGGGACCAAAACTGGAAAGAAACAAAATGGAGGAACTACTTTCGCGGTTCAGCTAAAATAGGGAGATCAAAATTGCAATTAAACTTATATTTTAAGATTATGTTTGGGAGTCATTGGTGAATCTTTTTGAATAAAACTTTGAAATTTAGAACCTACAAATTCGTCAATAAGAGAACAATGAGTATGCATAGAATTAAACTTCAACTAATATCTATAGTTATGAATAATAAAATATAAATCGTTGAAATTCATTTCGGTAATTTCAATAAGGATATTTGTTGATTTTCACCTTCAATTTTTCCTTTAAATTATTAATATATCCTTGTTATTATTATTGTTTGATAACCAAAAATTAATAATTAATATTACTTATTTATTTTTATATTTATTTTGCAGAAGCAATTAACTTCATTAACGTTAAATGTAATATTGTTAGGAGGCGTGTGATGCAAGGACCAATTAAAAAATAGGCTAAATTACATTTGTGGTCCCTTAACTTAATTTCAGGTAATGTTTTAGTCCTTTATCTTTTTTTTTTTTCCCGAGTTGGTCCTTTATTTTAGTTTTAAGTAACAATTTGATATTTTATATTTTAAAATGTCAACAATATTATCATTTTTTATACAAAAATTCAAATACACTCATATTTTTGTATGAAATAACTTAATCAAATTGGTAATATGAAATTTTCTTAATCAAATTCAAATTAGTAATGAAATAACTTATCGTAAACACTTTTATATTCAATATCTTTTTTGTTCCTTCATCAGATCAACAATATTTTTCAAATCATTTTATTGCAATATAAACACATTTCTTTAGAAACAATCAATGCATCTGCATTTTTTACTCAAAAATTATGTAGTTTTGATTCTTCCATCGCACCTGAAGATACGTAGGAGCAAAATCGTACTCTTGTCAATAACAATAACAACAAAAAATCTACTTTTTTTTTTCCTTTTTAGCTAACTTTTATTTTAAAATTATCTTCATAAAAACACAATTTATATATGCATTTAATAATAAAGAAAAATAAGTTTATATAAGTTAATATTAATTTTGTACAACTAATTATAGGTAATCGTTTTTAACGATATTGTAGGGTGATAATAACTTATAACGTATAACTGACTTCCAAAAACTTAAAATTTGACTCTGAAGACTATTTTTCTTGTATTTGTAGGGGTATTCCAGTGTTTTTCCTATTTTAATATAAACTTTGGTGACAACTAAATTAAATTCGAGAAACATTTAAAATTTTAAACTTCAATACTTATAAAACTTTAAATTGCACATACCCTTTAGTTTTAATTTTGGATCCGTTTTCAACAATTTTCAATATAAAGAGACTAAAATTATAAAATTAAAAACTTTAATAAAAATAAAATTAAGCCTAAATATAACTTAGATAGTAAAAAAAGTTCCACGGTCATTTGACATTGTAAGATGCTAAGGAGCATTTGATATGCTAGGATTTTTAATATTTTAATATTTTTTAATATATAAATAAAAGTGCCACATCATTAAAAGTAGTAAGAATAAAAAGAAACTTAACAACTAATTAATAGGTAAAAAACCATTTTAAAAGTTAAAAAATAAAAGTTCATGTTTGACTGAATAGAGATAAAAAATGCATTTAAACTAATTAAAAAATATTAAACAAAATAAAATACATTTAGGGTCATTTAAAAATGTGAAATAAAATATTGAGACAATATTGAAGATAATGAATACACATTAAAAATATAATATCGAAGTATCCTTGCATCTAACCTTTGACCTTATCTCATTGACTTATAAAGTTATAAATACACCACTACATCTTTCACATATGACAAACCAAAATAAACTTGCAAAAGTTTGCTTAATGGCGAACCAAATACCAAAATGTTTCTGTTTCCTTGCAATCTTGGTTTTAGTTGCTACGGGTAAGCCACTCCACCAAAAAAAAATTTTATGAAAAAAAAAAAATTTATCATCACATACAAACACAAAATAGTTTCTGTTTTTTCAAAAATCTTTTACAAGTAATTTCTAAATTATAATATATAAAATATAAAAATTAATAATTATTATTTAGAAGTGATTATCTTTTTCCCTAATTTATTGTGTTTTGTTATTTTTGTGTCCAAACATAGTGCAATTAATACAAGTAGAAGGTGTTTGCACAAAAATTGTTGGACGATGTTCTGCAGCAGATTGTGCGTCTCGTTGTAATTCCACTGCAAATGGTGCACGTGTGTTAGAAAGTTCATGTTCTTACAACAACTTATGCACTTGTACTTTCGATCGTGCTCCCCCAGGATCACAACAACCTGCTTGTGACATTGGCATGGGACTATGCACTCGTGATTGTTTTAACGATTGTTGCGATGCAAGGTGTAAAAGCGTTTATAAGAATACTGGTGTTGGGAGTTGTCTTGATATCTTTGATATGATACTTTGCATTTGTACCTATCAACGTTGAGCTTAGTCTTTATTTAAATTAAACATAATATATAAAGTTATTAATTAATAAATTTTTGTTTTCGTTTTGGATTTTAAGGGAAAATGTAATGATTTTTATTGAATTTTGTTTTACTATTTTTTTCTCTTTATATATATATATATATATTAAACTTTGTTGAGTAAATCACATACAAGAAAATAAGTCATTATGCATTGGTAGTGTAAATTAGTTTTACACGAATAAGAACTATTGATTTCATATCCTACTAAGTAGTTATAAGTGTCTCAATTCGAAAACCACATAATCAATGGTTTTAGATTGATTGTGTTAGAGTAAATTTTTATGCAATTCACGTATTACAAAAATTGATTATAAAATTAAATTATTTGAATAGTCAAACATTTATTTAATTAAGATAAAAAAATATTCACTGGTTGAAAATTGAGTTTTTAATAGAGTTAATTAAGTTATTTACGTGCAATCAGACTTAACAAGCGAGACCTTAGTATATTTAAGTCAGTTGTCAACATAAATGAGTTAAAAAAATAATGCGGTGTCAATTTTGTAAATAGATTAAACATATATTATTAATATAAAAAATTAATATATCTTTTTTAACTCGGTTAGTTAATGTTTAACTGATTTAAACACGAATGTAAAGAATATAAAACCATTTTATCTTCCACCGTACTAACCATCAACCATGTGCAACGTTTTAGCTTTCAAATTATTAACTATTTTATTAGAGCATATCTGGTGAACTAAATATAGGTTCATTAACTGGAATCCACCTGCCACATAATCTTCAATTTTTTGAACATCATTAATTAAATAGAGTCCACTACTAACAAATTATTGATTTATTATTATTCTTAAATTAATAAATTAATAAAAAAAAAGGTAACCGTACTCAAAGTACCGTTACTTCGTGAGAGAACGGTGATGACAGTTTGATACATCTCCAACCGTGAACTCGCTAAAGACTGAAGGTTACGTAAATATACCTGGCGGTCGAACTCATTTTTGCTACTGTTGGAGATGCTCTTATAAACCTTGTCTATTCTCTAACAATATTTGCAACTCATACGTCGACTTTTTCACAATCGCCAAACTCAATTTCATGCCACTAATTCATATATGGTTGTTCAAGTTATTTAATAATAAATTTATGAGTAACTTTTTATAATTTTATACTCTTCTATTGTTGATATATAACAATAATTTTGAGACGTTCATAAAATGATTAGTATATGTGGTCATAATTTCATTTAGATAATATCATATTATTTGATTTATTCGAAAGAAAAAAAAAATATATGTCAAATTCATTTTTTTTTTAACTATTTTTTATTTTAACGTTCGGTTATCTGAGTAAGTGTATATGTGTGGATAAATTTTTAGAACTTATTTTTAAAAAATCTTCAGAAAAACCAAGGAAAATTTATTGTTGTTAATTTTATTGTTGTTGATATTTGATGACTTGAGATCAATTCACCCGGATAAAATTAAAGAAGTTTGAAAATATTGTGTGAATTTTATTTTGAAATTAATTGAAGAAAATGACGATGCTAATATATGTCTATTGAGTATTGCTACATTGTAATTTTGTAATTTTGTTATTAGATATCTAATTTTTTTCCGTCTAGTGACAATTAGTCGAAAATGGGATACATCTTATTTGTATTTTTTTTTTTTTTGTATAAATATGAGATAATGTAACATTGTATATTTTAATTATTAAATGTTTATATAAAATTGTGATTGTAAGTACAAAACTCTTATTTGAAATTTAATATGAAATATTGTATGGATTAGGAGCCTGAAAATAAATTTAGAATTTTATAAATAAAAAATTATTATTTTAACTATATCTATTAAATCAGTTGGTCCAAATATCTGATAAAAAAGTTGATGTGTTGTATTGAATATATGATGTTTAAGTCGATTAAGTTGAATCGGTTCATGAAACAACATATTTTTTAACGAATTAAAAACAACATATTTTTTAAGTCGTTTACTGTTAACTCGGGTACGGAACTGACTTAAAATATACATTTTAACCTA
Organism: Cicer judaicum; assembly: GCA_037974835.1. NCBI lineage: Eukaryota > Viridiplantae > Streptophyta > Magnoliopsida > Fabales > Fabaceae > Cicer > Cicer judaicum. The sequence continues at coordinate 4,489,841 of JBBPBS010001075.1, read as the reverse complement.
CTTATAAAAATAAAATTCTACTAGTGATTATCAAAATTTTTACTATTACTTTATTAATTAAAAAAGTTAAACATTTATTTTAATCAATGATTTGAAATTGGTCGTTAGAGTAAAAAAAAAATTAATCCGGACTATGTACGGTCACTAAACCCGTCATATATTCAAAAAATTGATTATAAAATTAAATTATTTGATAAATCAAACATTTACTTAATTAATACAAAAAAAATTTATAGAATTTTTTAGTATTATTTTATCAGTATAAAAACAAGTCAAACATTTAGAAAAAAGTTTGTCACTTTAATTTAATATTTTTAAGCATATACATATAATTTAGTAAATTATTAACTATTAATTTCAGTCTAAACAAAATTAATAAAGGAATATGAATTTATAAGTGATGTATAAGAAAAAAAAA
>JBBPBS010001075.1:4436636-4489212 GCA_037974835.1 Cicer judaicum | reverse complement strand
AAAAAAAAAAAATACAGATGCTGGTAGAAGTATAATGTAACAATCCAAATTTCTTATTTGTATATTTTAGTATTGTAGTATATAAAATTATTACTATGTGTTATAATTTTCTTTCTGTTCGCTTCTACGTGCTTCCCTTGTTAATTTCTTTTCAAAAATAAATCTATTATTTATAAAATTTAAGGATTTGAATACATAGTTTTGTTTTACAAAAATTCTAAATGATTTATTTATGTAGAAAATCAATTGGTTGATTCTTGTGACAATCCACCCCAACCTCCCCAACAATCTAACCAACATTTTTTTCTTTCAAGAATTAATGTCCAACACAACACAACAAAATTAATATTATATACCAACACCTCCTGACACTCAACTGCCTCCTCGTACTTTTACCCACACACCACATTCTCATGCTTTTACCGACACACCACATCAATCTTAATAGTTTACGTTAGGGAAACAATTTAATTTTGACACCAACAGCCATATCAAGAAGACAATCATCGACTATCATTTCCATCAAGCGAAAATGAATTGTTGTATAACATGTTCAACACTCATTATAATACACATGCGTCCGCTACCCAGTTACTGAATAATATGTGTCAACAAAACTTTCAAATTTCAAGCTTTGGAAATGCATATACTCCGTTGAATCAAATATCCAACTAGACATAAGATGAAAATAGTTGTGAGGTAGCACTTCTTCCTAGACATCCTCAACAACAAGAAGAAGACAAACTCGTGATGTATCAAGGTGTCATCAAAATCCCATACCTGTGAGAAAACATCAGCAATGTGGTACTATAGGCCACCTTCGACATTAATTTTATTGTAATTTTTATAAAATTTGTGATGCTTTTATAAATAAATTATATAATTTAAATTTTATCGTAATTTAAAATTTTTATTTATATATTTATGAATTATATTAATTATATATATATATATATATTATTTTTATTATTTCAATAAAAAATCAAAAAAAAATTATTATTTTTTAATAAAAATCCTTATGAAAGTCACCATTTGAAATTTGGACTTCAAGTCACCGTTCTAAATGGCGACTTGTAACTAAAAAAAACAAGAGGTAGTTTGATATATAAATTTGAAAAATGAGTAGTTTGATATTATTTTTTGAAAAAATGATTATTTAAGAAAAATACCAAACTTTAAACTTCAGAAGATACATGCAAAAATATGTTGAATTTAAATCATTATGAGTGACAATATAAATATAACTAATGGTATGTAACTGTGCATATACGAAAATAATATAATAAACCAAAAGAATTAATTTTTTAATATTAATCTAACAATACTTGAATTAATAAAGTGTTGTATATATTTTAATTTGTAAATAATAGAATAGTGAGTATGCATAGAATTATATTTCAACTAATATTTGTAGTTATGAATAGTAAAATATAAATTGTTGAAATTCATTTCGGTAATTTCAATAAAGATATAAAATTATTTCGGTTGCATGAATTGTTTGGTATAAATTTTATTAAAAAAATAAAACTATATTTGTAACAAACAATATAAATTAATATTAGTGTATATTAGTTGATTTTCTCCTTCAATTCTTCATTTAAATAATATTTCCTTGTTATTATAATTGTTTGATGACCAAAAATTAATAATTAATATTACTTAATTATTTTTATATTTTTTTGCAGAAGCAATTAACTTCGTTAACATTAAATATGATATTGTTAGGCGGTCTGTGATGCAAGGACCAATTAAAAAAATCATGAAATAAGTCTAAAATAGCATTGACATATAATATGTTAAAACACTAAAGCAGAATCATATGTTAAAGTATTAATAAAACATACAAAATTATAAATCAAGTTTTTTCTATATTACATTTTGTTATGAGATTTAGTACACTCAAAATTTATAAAATTCATAAACCAAAAAAATAAATTTTTTGTAAAGTTGAATTAAACATACATTCCGATTATATTTTTTACTACACTCTAAATAATTTACTTTAATATTTTATTACAATTACGAATTGACCTTTTACAATAAACATTATTTTTAAAAGTATTATATTAAGTTAAAGATGAATAATATTTCTTTTTATATATATATATATATATATGTTTTGAATAAAATAAATCAAAATTTTAAATTCGTATACTTGTTCGTATAGACTTTTTAAAATATTTTAATAGAATGAATAATTATATGAATTTAGCGGTTTTGTAAAACCAACTTTGAAATATCATATATATATATATATATATATATATATATAAAAAGATATTGTGTGAGGTCAAGTAATATTATTATAATATCATTTAATAATAATGTGTTGTGAATTAAAATTTATATAATTAACATTTAACTCTAAATTTAAAATTTAATATTATATATATAACCAACAACATATTTAACAAATATTTTTAGAAGTGAGAAAATCACACATTTACAAGTTACATATTATGGACAAGTAGTGACGATGTTATAAATTGAATAGAATGAATTTAAAGCGAGAGAATAAGACAATTTTTGTTCATTTTCATGTTTTTCTCTCTAGACAAAGTTAACATTTTCTTTTCCTCGTTTTCAAATAGTAGATTTAGATTTATGGTTGTCTCTAGATATGGACATTTACATTTCCAATTTATCATTAATTGGGATGGACAAAGTTCAGTTTGGAATTAGAACCGTTTAAAAATTGAACCGAACTGGTTTTTAGTTTGAAAAAACCGAACTAAACCGATTTTCAGCTCAAAGAACCGAACCGATTTATAAAAGCGGTGAACCAGTTTATTATTTTGAACCGAACCGATCTGATTTAACTTAATTTTTTTTGTTCATATAGACCAAAATTGACATAATTACCCCTAATTACTTCTATAAAAAAAATTTGGTTCAAATTTTTTGAAATAAAAACCAGTTCGATTCGGTTTTTTAACAACAAACGGTTCGGTTCAGTTCTAGTTTTAAAAAATCAGTTCAAAAACAGTTCGGTTCTTAAACCAGTTCAGTTCAAAACCAATTCGGTTCGATTCGGTTCGACAGTTTGGTTCAGTTTTTGGTTTTTTTGAACACCCTTAATCATTAGCAACACGAATGCAAATGTTGAAAGTTTGAATTCAAGTGAAGACAACATTGAAGAGAACTTTGGGAATCGTGTTTGTATTAGTGGTCGTCACAAATATTTGTTGGCATTTGTGAGGGCTTTGGCCGTCAAAAATGTCTTAATTTGTGAGGGCTTAAACCGCCACAAATGTAATGTCTTCCTTTGTGAGGGCTTAGGCCGCCACAAAAGATAAAACAAATTAAAAAAATAAATATTTTATGAGAGTTTAGCCGCCACAAAACTTTCACTTTATTAAAAAATTATTTTATTAAATTCGAAGTTAATACTAAAAAATGATATTATATATAATAAATTAATATCAATATAAATTTAAAATTTAAATTTAAATTATAATATTATAATTTGATTAAAATTTAAATTAAATTTAAAATATAACATTTAAATTTAAATTTAATGTTATACATAACAAACTAATATCAATATAAATTTAAATTTAAAATTTAAAATAATAATATTAAAATTTAATTAAAATTTAAAATAGAATATTTAAATTATAATTATAATTATAATTAAAGATTATTTTAAATTTAAATAAAAATTAAATTTAAATTAATTTTAAATAAAAATTAAAATTTAAAAATTAAAATAATTATTATATATAAAAATATAATATTAATTAAAGAAATTACTACCAAACCAAATAAAACATTTTAAAATTAATAAATCAAGTCTTATAAATCAAAAATTAAACACAACATAATTAACTAGGACAAGATATAATATTTTCATACAAACCAAATATAAAATCACTACGCCAAAAATAGCCTTTGACAGCGTTTTTTTTAAGCCTTTTACAGCGCTTTTTCAAAAAAAAAAAAAGCGCTGTGGAATCGAGCGTTGTAAAAGCTACAACAGCGCTTGTTAAAAAGCGCTATAAATCATGTAAATATAACGCGCGCTTGTTATGCACCTACTACAACGCTTCTTTGTAAAAAGTGCTGTAATAGGCATACCCAGAATGAAAATTTTTGGTGTACCTTTTACAGCGCTTTTTTGTAAAAAGCGCTGTAATAGGCATACCCATAATTCATATTTTTGGTGTACCTTTTTACAGCGCTTTTTCTAAAAAGCGCTGTAATAGGCCCACCCATAATGAAAATTTTTGGTGTACCTTTTTACAGCGCTTTTTTGTAAAAAGTGCTGTAATAGGCATACCCATAATTCATATTTTGGTGTACCTTTTACAGCGCTTTTTTGTAAAAAGTGCTGTAAAAGGGTACACCCAATGCACATTTTACAGTGCTTTTGCAAAAAAGTGCTGTAAAAGGTGTATTTTTTTTATGCCCTATATATATTTGAAAAACGCTTTTTAGCTTTTTATGGCATTTTTTTTATAAAGCGCTATATTTTATCCTTTTATCCAAAATAATTTTGAATCAGACAACAGAACACAACCTAATTGACAACATATATTACCCTGTAACCAGAATCAGTAATTTACTATAAGCAATTCACAAGCAGTTCACACAATATGTAACCTGTATATATTACCATGTAACACAATATTTTACAACATAAGTAACTACATATACATTGAACCTAATTTACAACATATTCATATGCATGTTTATATATTGTCCTATGATCATATACATATAATAACTAAAAAAATATACATAATATGCACTAGCTACCATATAACATTCAGATCCCTTGCCCAGCAGCATGCTATTTCCCAGAAAATCAAATAATTTTCATTTCAAGCACATATTGACACCATTCTTCCTTTAATTCCGTCAGATCTTGCTCAGAATATGATGGACTGGAATTGTCAAACCACTGCAATATAAAAATTGAATATATTATATTAAGTTAGTATCAAATATATAGATAATTTATATATGGAAACATTTAATGAAAATACCGTACCGTTTCTGGGATAATAGTTTTATTCTTGACAACAATCTCCTTCATGAATCTCAATACGTAGTACCCACAGTCGATGTTGTTTGTTTGACGAGGACACTTTATTGGGATCCATGTAATGTTATTAGACTTTTGCTTCGACACTATAGCACCTCTTTGAGCTCGATAAACTTTTAAGGCACTATCGAATGAATAAATGTGATTATTATAGCATGAACAAACACATTATATATATATGTAAGAAATAAATGAATGTTACTTACGTGTTGAACATAGTCTTTACTTCGGAGTGATTGTTGTAATCGCCATGCACGGGATCCAAATAGTATATAACTTCAGAGACCCCATTGATTGCAAATAGCACCCAATGTGCCCTACAACAAAAAAAAAAATTGGTTAAGCAACTAATAAATTAAATTGTTTATACACAACTAACAAATTAAATGGTCATCAATTAAGAAAGATAAAATTTCGTACCCTGAATTATATGGTGCCAAGAACAATTTATCCTTTTCTTTATTTGCTAATAACATATCTACAATATATTTCTTTACATTGTCTGGATCGAGTTTCCACATCGATATCTTGTGCGGAGACAAGAATGAGTATTTATTTGACAATTTCATCGTGCACACGACCTTCTCGTACAAAAATCTTCAATGAAAATTTTAAACTAGATTAATTACTAATACATTTAATTAATTACCAATAAATGCAATTAAATTAAAAGTATTTTTTACCTTATGTATAAGCTCATTACAGTAGCACTGAGCTCCTTATGTTCGAGAAGTTCATATATGTGCTCCTTTTCGATAAATTCATCATACTCATCTCCGACTATATCTTTATTCATGGGTATGATGCGCGAATCGTCGCTGCTGCCCATGTTCTTTTTTACTTGGATGTCAAGACACGCCCCGTATTTACCAAGGCATGGCTGACTCAATTTAGGAGCAGCAGCGGCGACCGATTTTCCCCGATCTAGTTTTTTCTTTGCTGCAAGTTTGGTAGCAGCTGCTTTATTACCCGGTAGTCTTTGTGGTTTGGCAGCTTTATTAACCTCCAATTCTTTAGGTTTGCTGCCTTTTTTTGGATGTGCGGGTGGTTTATTTGTTTGGATCTACAAAAATGAGGTTAAATGTTAGTTTATTGAATCTGAAAAAATTGACAAAACCTTATGCAATAAATGTGACAAACCTTTTCGGGAGATGTGACTTCCTCGTTTTTGGGAGGCATTGTATCGAGGGCAACAAGGCTTGCGGGCCATGCCACGTAACTACCAATAGCTTCGCCCAATGTCTGCATATCTCTGTTGTTGTCTGGTATCGGCAACGGTGCAGCTGGTTCGAATGCAACAGTAGGCGATACCTTGACATGGCCCGCAGGAATCGGAGTATTGTGCAATACTTCTCCCAAAGTATTGTACAATTTTCCTTTTCCCACCTTCCGGTGAGTAGGTGAGGACAAGTATAGGAAGCATGAATTGACACCCTAAATCAATAGTTAAAACATAAGTACAGTTAATATATAATATTGTTTAATGCATAAGTAATTAAAGTAAGTAATTAATTACCTCGGGAATACTCTTCAAACCAACATTGCAACTAGCGGTTTCACTCTCCATTTGTATTTCACGTTGGAGCTGTTCCGGAAGTTGCTTGTCTTTATTCGTATTCACCAAGAGTGCAACTTGCTCAGATAGGATTCTGAGCTTCTCTAATACTTCCTCGTTGGAAGGTTTTTGGCGCTTCTCTTGAGGAAAAAAGCCTTTGGGAGTTACGCCAAATCCTTTCCCCCTAACTCGGCCGGAATACTCAGGGACATTAAAAACTTTTCCCAGAATGTCCCTGCAACTAGCCTTGCTGCCCTCTTCATTTGCAGAACTTTGTTCGATAGTCTCCTAAAATACATGTAACATTAAAAAGATAAGTTCAATAGCATTTTTAAAATACAATATTAAAAAGTATTCAAGTGATTATGTACTTACACAAAGTTCTACTATTTTTTTGACATTTTCGTTATCAACCACCCCATCTTTATTTACCCGAGCTTCCTTCCACAATATATGACGACTCAATGGTTGATCGGATTGGGTGTCTTGTCGCTATTCGTTAATATCATAAACAAAATAATACAAATTAGTTACACAATATAGTTTATAATACAAATTCCCTCATCATATAAAAGTGATGTTTAATTACTTACAAGTTTTTGCTCGAGACGTGCATATTCCATACGTGATTTTTTGTATGGGTGGGTTGGATTTCTTGCCCTTTCGCGATTTGCCTTACTAATATTCTATATAAAAAAAATTGCAATTGTGTAAAAATTAAAAATACGCTACAAATATGAATAATAAAACACAAATGCTAATAAATTAAATACTTACGACAAATGCAGGGTCCGAACGTTTGGATACAAATGCACTCCATTCATCATTTGATATATAATGTTTATATATTTTTGGAGCTTCAGCATTTGTATTTCCTTCTCTATCTTTTAGATAGAAATTAGAGAGGTGAGATCTAAATCCACGGTGGATTTTCCTAGCAACTCTCAATACATAACTCTTTCTCACCTCATCAAGAACAAAAGTAGCCTACAATCGAAATAAAGATATAGTTTGACTAAGTAAAGTATTTCAATGAAAAAAAATTTATAAATAACAAAAGAGTGGATCAAAAAACTTACTTGAATGTCATTCCATAGTATATCTTTGACATCCTTCAACGCCTTATCTCTCCAATCATCAATCGTGATTGGAATATTTTGTCAAACAACAGCCCCAATGTAACTTACAAACATTGAGCTGTTGGGGTCAATTAGTTGACCACTTTCATTCCATCCAACCTAATAAACTCATATAGTAAGTACATGCTATTAAAAAAACATAAAAAAATACACACCAAATAGAGTATAGTATAGTATTACCTCAAACTTGGTGCCATTGCTCCTTGCTTTAATCACATTTTGCATTATAGTTGCACCACGTTTGACTTCATTTTCATAAGTCTTACTGGTGCCAACTTCTTCATTTTGACATTCTATTTCTTTGTTTGTATCCATTTAACTACAACAAGTTCAACATGTAGTTTAGTATAACATCAACAAGCTCAACATGCATCATGCATTATTCTAAACAAGCTCAACATGTATCAGTATATATATTTTAAACAAGCTCAACATGCATTTTAATGATTACAAAAAATAAATAACATCAATACCTGAATAATGGTTCGAAGAAAGATGAAATGCAAAGAAAAGAGCGAACGGAGAAATTTCACAGCAATAAAGTTCACAGAAAAACGGTTTTGAAGAAATACGTAATGAGGGTTACCTATTTCAATGAAAATATAAGGTTCGAAATGATCTTGGATGGAAATAAGGATCGAAATGAAGGAGATGATCGTGGAAATACAGTTCGTAATGGACGGGATTATAGGGTTTGCAAAAGAAGAGAAGAACGATGAAGGTTGAGATGATAGTTTACGTAATGAAGAGGAAACTGAAGAGGTTACTATTATATATATAACCCTTTTACAACGCTTTTTTTATAACCCTTTTACAGCGCTTTTCCAAAGAGCGCTCTAAAAGGCCTAAGCCTTTTACAGCGCTTGTTAACAAAGCGCTCTAAAAGGCATCCTTAATTAATTTTTTAAAAGGCTCTTTTACAGCGCTTTTCCAAAATAAGCGCTGTAAAAACCTCATTGATTGAGAATGTTACATAATGTTTTTTTAAAGTCTTTTACAGCGCTTCTTTCAAATAAGCGCTGTAAAAGGACTATTTGTTTTATTTTTAAAAGAGTCTTTTACAGCGCTTATTTAAACAAGCGCTGTAATAGATCTCCCTGTTCAATTATATGTTATATGAATGTTTTTTTACAGTCTTTTACAGCGCTTGTTTAGATGAGCGCTATAAAAGGCTTTATTGTTTTTTGATGTTATTTTTGTGTTTTGTTAAGTTATTTTTTAAACTCTTCCTATTCACCAACATCAAAGATTACATGCATGGCTTTTTTAAACTCTTCCTCGTTGGAAGGTTTTTATGCATCTTCTTCACAAACATCAAAGCCATGTTGATCCTCCAAGCAAAACAATCTCCAGGTCTTCAGGTTCCTTCTTAAATCGAAACAACACCCTTTTTATCTCTCTACATTCCTTCTTAATAAATCGAAACTTAGTCTTCAGGTTCATTTGCCATGTTGCGAAAAATTGATTTGAGTCTGATTTTTTTGTTAACAATGTGTTTTTGTTAAAGAGCCTGTTAACAATGTGTTTTTGCGAAAAATGCGTACAAGGTGTTTGAAGAAAATCCTGTTAGATAAGGTCCAGTTAGGTGTCTGATGAATGTTATTTTTAAAACATTTTATAACGCTTGTTAAATGAGCGCTCTAAAAGGGGTCATTATTTAATTTTTTAGAAGGCTCTTTTACAGCGCTTTTCCCAATAAGCGCTGTAAAAGGTCTCCAAATATAACCTTTTTTATTTTATTAGGTACGTTTATTTTATTCTTTAAAATATAACTTTAATTAATATTATTAATTTGTTTTAAAATATAAAAATTATTGTTGAATACATTAAAGTTATATTATAAATATTAAGACATTTTTGAATTCCATAAATTATATCATCACTTATTTAATTATTGAACAGTATTCAACATTCAATTATTTATTATCATATATTTAATTTTTTCTTTAATATTAGTTACTCTTGAGCGTTAACCCCTAGAATTCACACTTGGAAGGCCTCGGTTCGAATCTGAATTAAGTGAACTTCGTAACTGTAAGCGCTTTTAAAATGTTCTTTTACAAGAGTCTTTTACATCGCTTTTTAATGTAAGCGCTGTAAATTGTATCTTTATTTAATTTTTAAAAGGGCCTTTTATAGCGGTTGTTAGAAAGAGCGCTGTAAATATCTTTATCTTTTTTTAAAAGGGCCTTTTACAGCGCTTGTGTTGAAAAAAGCGCCGTAAAAGGCCTCAATATTTGAAATTGTCCAAATTTACATAAACATGCACTTCACCAAAGACCCTTATCCCCCACCCCTCATCAAAATAAAGACTCATCAACCAAACTATCCAAAAGCCAAAAACTTAAGCCCTAATTGAATCACTGGTTATGCTTGCCTTCTTAGAATAAAGACTCATGCTCCTGCACTTATAATATTCCCTAAAATAATATCCCCTAAAGAAACTTGAAACACACGTATAACAATTACAATTGTATTTGATTGTAAAGGCAATAAACTCAACTTCCACAAAGGCTTATGCTTCCAAAAGCTTCTGATATGAAATCTGCCATATTAGTATAAAACACTTAATTCAAATTACATGCATATTTATCACAATAATTCAGAATACATGCATGGCTTATATAAAACGATTATACATGTACATTAAGATGCCCTTCTTCTTTTCCTGGTGGGATTCACATTTGTTTGTCCATTTACAATACGAAACGATGGATTAATCCAAATTCCCTCGTCATGATCATCTCTAAGATATAAACCATCATCAGTTGAATCAATTTCATGTGGTTGTTGTGATGTTGCAAATAAAAGATCATTACCAACATCCTCATCATTATTGTTATCATCACTTATTTTATTGGTTGATAGGACAACAGACCATTTATCATCAGAAGGATCAGTGACATGAAACACTTGTTGAGCTTGCGACGCTAAAATAAAAGCCTCGTCTTTGTATCCCACCTTATTAAAATCAACAAGCAAGAATCCTGACTCATCAATCTGAACGCCATTATTATTATCGACCCACTTGTAACCAAATATGGGATCACGAAACATTGTGTAGTCTAACTCCCACATGCACTTGATAACCCCAAAATATGATAGATTTGCATATATTGGGTTTTTGTCTTTTGCACTAGAGACATGCATCGCTTCAGCTATGAGAGTGACTCCACTATTTTGCATAGTGGTCTGATTATCTTGTTCTTTGGTATAAAATGTGTAGCCGTTAATAACATAATCGGTGTAAGAAAAGACATGTAAGCTCGGACCATTTGCTAGCCACCTCAATCTCTGTAAAATTGATCCGGGGTCTATATCAAATTTTGACTTTATGTGATTTTTTAACCATGGTATAAAACTTTGATTGTGCTCTCGAGTTATCCAATATTGATTCCTATTCATGTTCAAACGAGATAACTGATCCATGTGTATTGTAACATACGGTTGAACCTCATCATCATTGTGCAGAACATACAATTGTGTCTGCTCCCATTCTGTCCTTGATATAGTCAGCAGTCTCCTTCCAATTATCCCTTCTCCTGATATTATTCCCGAATGACGAGACTTGGGAAGCCCTATAGATTCAACATTGGACATATATTCAGTATAAAATTCAGCAGCCTCTTCAACAATGTATCGTTCAGCAATACAACCTTCTGGTCGACTTTTACTTTTTACGTACCCTTTTAATATTTTCATATATCGTTCTATCGGATACATCCATCTCATATAAGCTGGCCCAAAATGTTGTGTCTCCTTAACCAGATGAACAGTAAGGTGAACCATTATATCAAAAAACGATGGTGGGAAATACATTTCAAGCTCACACAAAGTAACAACAATTTCCCTCTACAATGTCGGTAATTTCTGAGGGTCGATCACTTTACTACAAATTTCCCTGAAGAAGAAACATAATCTAGTTAAGGCTAGTCGAACTTTTTCAGGTAAAATGGAACGTATACCTATTGGTAGAAAATGCTCCATTAGAATATGACAATCATGGGTCTTCAAACCTTTTAACTTGAGGTCTTTCATACAAACCAAATTTTTAATGTTCGAAGAGTATACTTCTGGAACTTTAACTTCGTGTAGAAATTTACATAAAACATTTTTTTCCTTTCTAGATAGAGTATGAGCGGCTGGAGGTAGATATGTGCGATTTCCTTTCTTTACTGGAGCCAATTCATTTCTTATTCCCATATCGACCAAGTCCAATCTTGCGTTGATGCCATCTTTAGACTTTCCTGGAACATTGAGTAATGTACCAATAACACTATCAAATACATTTGACTCTATCCCGAATTCAGGATACTCGTGATCAATTGTTGACCATTGTGGGGAATCTGCAGGGTGTCGAAACATTCCATCTCGTAATCTTTCATCTGCATGCCACGTCAAGTGTTTTGAATCTTCTTCACTGCGATACATGCGCCTAAATCTTGGTATTATAGGAAAATACCACACGACTTTTGCTGGGGTAGATTCTTTCTTCTTATATCGAGAGACATTGCATTTCGGACACGCCTTAAGTAGTTCGTATTCATTTCGAAATAAAATGCGATCGTTAGGACACGCATGAATCCTTTCATAACTCATGCCAATAGAACACAAAATCCGTTTAGCCTCGTAGGTTCGACTGGGAAGTTCATTATCATCTGGTAACATATCTTTTATGAGTGCTAGTAATTCTGTAAAGCTTTTATCTGACCATCCATTACTCGCTTTTAAGTTGTACAACTTTAATATCGCCGACAGTCTTGTGAATTTAGTACAACCATTATATAATTCTTTCTCTGCATCACTCAACAAACTTTCAAACATTTTAGGACAATCTCGAAGATCGTCTTCAACTACTTTTGCAATCTCATCAACTCGGTCCGGCTCATATGTATCTGTATCGAAGTCAGTTGAAGCATGTGTCGAACTATTCTCAAAATTAATGTTTCTTTTTTTTTTTCTCACCATATCTTATCCAACATGTGTAGCTTTGATCAATTCCACTACATACTAGATGTCCTTCTAATTCATCTTCTCTAACATGTTTTCCAAAACAACATTTTAAACAAGGACAAACTACACTATTTGGATCTTTTGCATTCTTCACTGCAAACTCAACAAACTCCTTCACTCCAATTTCATACTCTTTTGACAATCGATTGGCTGACATCCATTTCCTATCCATATTATACCACCTATATAAATGCAGTTACAAAACTAATAAGCTTTCAAAACAATTCAACAAGTTTCAACAAGAAACAAATTAATATCAACTAACAATTTCAAAACAGAATAGATCATGTGGTATGAGTTTTTGACAGTTTTTGACAGTTTTTGACAATTTTTGACAATTTCAAATTTACATAAACGGATCATGTGTATATATGTGTAGAATTAAAAAAACTAGGGTAGAGAATATTGACAAAAACAGGACAGATCATGTGCTATGAGTTTTTGACAATTTCAAATTTACATAAACCGATCATGTGTATATATGTGTAGAATTAAAAAACTAGGGTAGAGAATATTGACAAAAACAAATTAAAAAATACCTGAGACAACGTAGATGGCCGCCCACGTACTGTGTTTAGAATAATATTAGGGTTTATAATAATTCATGACACAGTACGTATATGAGAGTTTCCAACGTATATAATTATTTGAAAGATGCATTTTACAGCGCTTGTGAAAAAAGCGTTGTATTAGGTAGAAAAATTCAATGAAGCGCATGTATTTTACAGCGCTTGTGAAACATTAGAGGAATTTGAATGAATATTGGGTTACTCCCTAGAAAGAGGAAATACTTATTGATATACTGGGCAACCACCGAAGTTGGACACAATTGCTGAAGTGTTGAAGATCGACATAAGAGAGTTGACAAGTACAAAAGAGGAAAAAGGGGCTATTCATGGGTTTTCAAGAAAATATCTAGAGCAGAAGTGCCAAGATTTAGCCGATAAAGAAGAATGGAGTACTTTTATAGATGTTTTGGCCCTCATTATCTACGGTATTGTTATATTCCTAAACCTTGATAACTTTGTAGATTTTGCTGCCATAAATGTATTCTTAGCTTTTAACAAACATAAACAAAATCCAGTTCCCGCGATTCTAGCTGATGTATACTACTCTCTGCACATGGCACATGAGAAGAAGGGGGGAACAATTTTTTTGTTGTGTTCCAGTCTTATATACTTGGTTTGTGTCTCACATGTTCAAGAAAGGGTATCATGTTGAGGTTAAGAGTAATCGTGAATGGGCTCAGAGTATAGCTAGCCTTACTGGAGATACAATTTCATGGTACTATAGAGAACAAGGGGTGGAAGAGGTAATATGCCGATGCGGAGATTTTCCAAATGTACCTCTCATGGGAACGAAAGAATGTATTAATTATAATCCAATGGTAGCTCTAAGACAACTTGGTTACCCCATGTTGGATAAACCAAATGATAGGTCATTGGAGGCTTTTGTTTTACACAATACTGGTATAGTAGACCCGCCAATGTTGAGAAGGATAAGTCGAGCTTGGGAGTTGAACATTAGAAAAGGAAAAATACTCGGATGTAGAAGTTGCAGCACAAAAGAACCCTATCAACAATGGGTAAAGAAAAGAGTCCAAGAAATCAAGTTGCCTTTCCATAATACAACCTCAAATGGTCAGAAAATGCTTGAACCTATCCTTGTTGCAAATGAAGAGATAGAATAACTCAAAGCATCATTGCTAAAATCTGGAGAAGAGAAAAAAGAGCTACAAGCGAGGTTAGAAAAAGTCTCCCAAGAGAACGACAACTTAAGATCAGAAAACACTTGTAAGAGTCAGTTTATTGAGAGAAGCAACAAGAGGTTGAAAATTGAAAAAGGAAATAAACTTGACGTACAAGATTGTTTGAGAGGTGCAAATAAAGAGTTAGATGTGCGAAATGATGAAAAGAATGCAGCCATCAAAGAAGCCTATATGTGGAAGCAGTTGTGGACAAAATCAGCAAGATCTGAGAAGAAGATAAAAAAGGAGTTTGAAGATTTAAAGAAACAACTAAAAGAAATGGTAGCTAAATACGAGGGTCAAATAAGGAATGAGAGGCAACAGAAGGAAGAAATCGAAGAATTACTCTCAAAACACCAAGATGCACACTAAAAGCAGAAATGGAAGCTTCTAGTGAGTTGAAGAATTACATTGATTATCAAGAAAAGATCTATAATGACTTGAAGGATGAAACCATATACTGGGAGGATCATTTCATGGTGTTGCTTGGGCAATTGAAGAACCAAGAGATTTATAAAGATTTGGAAGATAAAGGCAAGCATTGGAAAGATTGCTTTTCAAAATTGGCAATGCTAGCTAATCAGGCAATCATAAAAATTCCAAAACATCTAAGAGAGATTGATGCAGTAATGCATCCGCTCAACACTCCAATCAAAGTCTACAAGTTTGTAGCATATTGCAAACATTTATTAGAAGAATTGGAGGAGAAGATTGGTTTTCCTCTTGAAAAAGATGATTGAAATACCATAGTTGATGTAGCTTTTTAATTTAAATGCAATGTACTTTTTTCTCATCAATGAAGGATTTGCTGTTTTATTTATCGATTCCAATGTTCTTCTTTCATTAATAATATGTGCAAGACTTATGATTCCTCAACATCCAAATAAACAAGGAGATAATAATTGCATTCCATTCATGTTTAATACATACTCATAAATTTTGTCTTTTTCTTTTTTTTTTTTAAGAAAAAAAAACAGAAAAAATCAATAAAGCTGTTTCCCCGACATCCTTATCGGACTCGTGCAAACTCAAAGATCATGGAAGAACTTGAGAAAAATCAAGAGGTGATGAGAATGGACGTCAACCAATTAAAGAACAAGGTTGATCAAATCTTAGAAGCTATACAGGCTTTGTCAAGGAAGGGGAACATAGATGAGAATCCTCCGGTTGTAAATGAAGAACAACAAACCACTCATTCTCACTCACCAGGCTTTACACCGACTATCCAACAACCTCGTACAACAACTATACAATTTCCTATGTACGGTCTTCCACCCAGTTATACTCCACCCTTAGTCGTCAACCCCATGGAAAACAACCCAAACCACTTAAACCCCCAAAACCCAAACCAATCACAAGTTCCATCTCCTCTGGGATATCTACCACCCCAAAACACTCTACCCTCGGAAAATACTCTATATATTGCACCCCAAGTACCCAATTTCGATGCTAATGGGAATTGGCATCAACCTCACATTAGGGATGATGCACAATCAAAAGAAAAATTCCATGTCTTGGAAGAGAGAATAAAAGTAATTGAGGGGTATAATGTTTATGGCCTTGAAGCTTTCGATATGTGATTGGTTCCTGATGTGACTATCCCTACCAAATTCAAGGTTCCTGACTTTGAAAAATACAAGGGCAACACATGTCCTAAAAATCATCTAACTATGTATTGCAGAAAAATGGCAACTCATGCTCATAACGATAAACTTCTCATTCACTTTTTCCAAGACAGTCTGAGTGGGGCATCGTTAAGTTGGTATATGCATCTTGAGCGAAATCAAATTCGTTCATGGAAAGACCTAGCTGATGCCTTTTTGAAGCAATACAGGTACAACATTGACATGGCCCCTGATAGGATGCAATTGCAAAATTCCTTGAAAAAGGACAACGAAGCTTTCAAAGAATACGCACAATGGTGGAGGGAAATGGCATCACAGGTAGAACCTCCATTATCTGAAAGAGAAATGGTGGGTATGTTTATGGATACTCTCCAGTCACCTTTTTACGACAAGATGATTGGGAGTATATCATCAAACTTTTCTGACCTTGTCATGATAGGAGAAAGGATAGAAAGTGGGATGAGGAGTGGCAAGATCGTTTGTGCAGCAACTAGCGTGAAACGACCCCAACCGACATTCACAAAAAAGAGAGAGAGGGATGCCAATGCTGTAATGGTAAACCCTAGAGTCTCCTATTTTCCACCAATCAATTCTTATCGACCCCCAAATTTCCAGCCCCCGATACCACAAACTCCTTACATCCCTTATCCATATGTGGCCGCAACCACACAAGTTCCATACCCCCAATATCACCATTCAAGACCACCTTTTTATCAACCACCACCTACCATATTTTCCCCACAAAATCAATGGAACCAGAACCCAATCTCAAATCACTATAGACCACCTGTCAATCGAGAAAAAAGGATAACCCATTTTGATCCAATTCCCGTCACTTATAGCCAATTGTTGCCCCATTTACTTCAAAATTCAATGGTAGTCATAAGACCAATGAAACCTCTTGAACCACCATTTACAAAACGGTATAATCCAAATTCTAAATGTGAATATCATGCAGGAGCCATTGGGCATTCCATTAAAGATTGTCAAGCCCTAAAATCTAAAGTGCAAGAATTGATTAATGCAAAATGGCTTACCTTCAAGGAAGACGGTCCCAACATAGGGAGTAATCCTTTACCGGGCCACATGAATGCCTATGTCAATGTCATTGAAGATGGGATAGACCAATATGCAACAGATGGTCATGTGTGTAACACCCCAAATTTTATAATAAATTATTTTTTTAATTAAATATTATTGTAGATAAATAATTTGATGTTATATTTATTTATTTTATAATTTCAAATATACTCTAATAACGATAGTAATTTAATGTGAGTATTTGAAAAATATAAGTATAATTATAGTAATTATTTTAAATATAAGAGTTTGGGTTATTAACGTATCTTAAAAGATTAATTATTTTAATCACTTTATTTTATAAAATATTAGTAATATTTTAGTAATGGAATTTTATAAAAAAAAAAGAGTGAGAGGATCATAGTAGTTAACGTGATCCATTGTTGTTATCTCTCTAATTTTTTCCTTCTATCCCTCTCTCTAGAATTTTCTATCGGCTAATTCTCCTCACAAATTAGGGTTTTTGCGAATCTCTTTATTCTTTGAAAAATCAAATCCAACGGTTCGGCCATGGTTTCCGATTCAATCGCTGCCGCTCCGATGCTTTCTGCCGTAAACACTTAGAACCTAGGCAAAAAGAAGAGGACCAATAGGTCCGCGAAATTGAAGAAGTATAAGATTGACGCGCGTCGTAAACAATGGTTATCTCAAGGTGTGGTGAAGAATAAGGGATGCAAAGACGGAATTGACGATGATGGCCACGTGCCGTCCATGCCGGTGGGGAGATATAGCAAACGTGAATTGGAGAAAGTAGAGACAAGGCGCAGAGGCGAAGATGACGTGTCGATCCATCAAGACAGTGATTCTGAATCACCGTCGAACAGTCCTATCATTTCTAATAGTAGTATCTTGTGTGGTAATGATTCCGGGACGAATTTCACCGGCATCGGCAGCGGTGGAAGCAGCAGCAGTAGTTCTAGCAGTGGTAGGTGTTACTCCGGGAATATTACGGAAGAGGAGGAAGATGATGATGAAGAAGTAGAAGAAGGTGATGATGAATGTTTGGATGATTGGGAGGCTCTGGTAGATGCTTTAGCCGCCGATGACAAGCTTCAAACCTCTTCACAAGATGAACACGTTGTAGAAACAGATTCATCTTGTGAAATGACTAACGGTTTGGGTGGAGGATCCATGAGTTCAAAAACCAGGGACTAATGGAGTGCTTCCTTGGGCATCTGGTAATAACAAAGCTTGGAGGGCTGACGATGCTTTTCGTCCTCAGACTCTGCCCAATCTTTCCAAGCAGCATAGTATGCCGAATCCAGACCAGTGTTGTGAAGATCTCGATTTAACTGACTCGAGTTTTCTTCCATGCAATTGTGGTTTCTGGCTTTGCCTCTTTTGCCACAAGAGGATTCTTGAGCAGGATGGTCGTTGTCCTGGTTGTAGGAAGCAATATGAATGTGAACCTATCGAGACAGAGGCAAGTGTGGACGGAGGTAGCCTTACTCTTCGGCTGGCTCGTTTTGTTAATATGATTGAAAGGTCTTAAGAGATTTATCTGTTTTCATTAGTTTGTGTATGTTACAGCTGTTTTCTTGAATTCTAGACAACGCGTTCATCACCTTGAAAAACTGATATTGTTTTTGAATTCCTCTTGTCGAAACCTTCAAGAAGCACTATTCGTTTGTCTGTTTCGGGGAAGTCGAAGTCGAACCCTGTCAGTGCTCCAACACGTCGGTGAGGCCTTTTCTGATAACTTGTTTCACTTCGTTTCGAATGTGTTTATTCTCTTAATATTTTTATTAATTATGTAACATTGATTTTTATAATCCGCATAAATTATCAGCCATGTTTCATTGACTCTGTAAATTCGTCGATGCTCTTGGACTCGTTCATTGCGTGTTGTCAACATCTCCTGGTTGCTGAAAATCATTATGGTCCTTATATCTTATGAAAGCGTCAAATTCAGGTACGGGGTGAGAGAGAGTTCGGATTCATGAGTGTAAATAAGTGAGATGAACGGGAAAACCAGATTTCCCATAATTCATTTGGGACTCGCTGTGTAAGGCAAAAGTCCTTTGAGTAATAATTGAATAATGAGAAAACTTGAATTTGGTGAGATTAAAATACGAGATAGAAACTTTTATAGGGTGTTGTTTGATTTAAATTTTGAAGATTGTGTGGTAGTTGAATTATTGTAGAATTGTGTATTTGATGTATTTTGTGTTTTGTTTATATCTACTTGGATATTGTTATATGATATAAAATGCGATGAATTGTTATTAATTCTATTTCAATTGAAGTAGTGTGTGTGAATGATTTCGTATTATTATATGTGAGTGAAAATTTTATATTGTTGGAGTTTGTGTATTATGATGATAAATTTTGAATATGATATATGACTATGAAAATATGCATTGATGATTACTTGTTGAATTATGATGTTACCACCTTGATGAATATCACGAAATGCATATTGAATTATGATGAATTCGACCCATGCCAATGATGGTTCTCCTAATGGAGTGAGTAACCTAGGCCAACGAGGGGAGAACATAGATGTTGATAAATTTTGAAGTGGAGATTATTTGGTCATCATATAGGTAGGGCCTGACAAGCCTAGTGATTTTGGGGAAGTACAACTGAATGAGCCTGATCGTGGCGGTTTGCTATTGAGCCTTAGGGCAAGATTGTTAGACCTTGGGGGTATTCGGGTGGGGAACTCCTAGGTGACTTGGAGGTAGCACTCCAAAAGTCGGGAGCAACCATGCAACACACTTTTACCTCGACTGTCGCATATATGTGTCTCGGGTTGAGTTGAGGGGATCTATGAGGACACGGCCAAATTCAATTGTCCGTCCACTTGCGTGGTGGCATAGTATCAAGCCTCCTAACCAAGTACTTCAGAGTTAGAATGGTACCAAAGAAAGAGAAGGAGTCTAGAGTATAAGAGCATGCATAACATTACTTCATTTGTGTATTTACTTACTTGATGTTGTAGATTGTATCAATGTTTTACCTTGGTTATTCTTGTTGGTTGTGATTTGATATGATAGGGTGTTTAATATATTTTCGTGTTCTTATCAATTAATTTATACTATTACATGTTTTCGGAGCTCACCCCTCGTTGCTTGTGTTTGGCGCTTGCGAGAGCGCAATTATTTCAGGTTGTCGATTGGGGATCCACGCTCTGAATAGGTGATATTGGGAAAAAAGATATGTATCATGCCATAAAAGGACAAGAGATCAGTAAAAAGACGGTGTATGAAGAAGAAGCTAATGAATTTTTGAAGTTTATCAAGCAAAGTGAATATAAGGTGGTGGATCAGGTAAATCAAACTCCTTCCAAGATATCAGTTATCTCTTTGTTATTAAACTCTGAAGCACATAGAAGAGCACTAATGAAAGTTTTAAATGAAGCCCATGTTACTCACGATATCACTGTCGATCAGTTTGATGGAGTTGTTGGTAACATCACTGCTAGTAGTTGTCTGAGTTTTAGTGATAATGAATTACCAACTGAAAGGACATAGCATAATAAAGCACTGCAAATCTCTATGAGGTGTCACGATCATATTGTTGCACGAGTGCTAGTAGATAATGGTTCATCATTAATTGTTATGCCTAAATCAACACTGTCAAAACTATTTGTTGAGAGCGCCTGTTTGAAGCCTAGTGCTTTGGTGGTGAAAGCGTTTGATAGATCTAGAAGACAAGTTGTTGGTGAGATTGGCCTGCCAATTCAGATCAGACCATATATCTTTGGGATAACCTTCCAAGTGATGGATATTAAACTGGCGTACAGTTGTCTTTTAGGGAGACCATGGAATCATGCTGCTGGAGCAGTGACATCCACCCTCCATCAAAAGCTAAAGTTTATAGTGAGCAATAAGCTGGTAATAATATCTGGGGAAGAAGATAGGATAGTAAGTCATTTATCTTCTATAGGCTACATTGAAAACACGGAGGAAGCCATAGAAACTTCCTTACAAGCATTAGAAATTGCCAATGCCGTCTTCATGGGTGAGGAATATCGTTTAAGAGAACCAAAACTATCTACCACATCATTGAAGTCTACCAAATCCATGTTAGAAGGAGGAGTTTTTGTTATTTTGGGAATGTTGATAGAAATACCAGAAAAGAACAATAGGTACGGGTTGAGATATGTACCTACTCAAGCAGATAAAGAGAAGGTTGCGAAGGGAAAAAGAGAAAACTGGACACCGAATTCACATAAGATTCCTATTTGTGACATTCGCCAAACTTTTCAAAGTGCCGAAATAATATATGCTCATCAAGTGGCTGTTACAGAAGAGGATCATGTTGATGATGACACCCTCAAGCTAGTGTACCCTTGTCCTCCAAACACCAGTCTCAACAATTGGAAGATCCTCGAGTTTCCCGTGTTTGTTAATTCATGTTCAAAGTAATTATGTATTTTTTAACTCCTTTTGCTATGCCCAAGGCTATAAGGATAATTAACTAGGGCATATGTATTTCAATTCCGTACTTATTATAAATAAATGCATTTTTGAATTCTCCAGTTTTTGAATTCTCCATTTTTGAATTCATTTTCTTTTCTTTTTTTTCCCCCTTAATTTAAACAATGCAGAGTCGAAAACGAATATGTTGAAAATGGCAACGCTAGAACCCTTTCTTGTAATTTTGAACGTCTAATTAATCACGCTGATGAGGATTGTGAAGATGACTGTGAGCCTCCCCCAGAACTAGAAAGCTTAATTGAACAAGAAGCTAAGATAATCCAACCCTATCAAGAACCTGTTGAGGTGATCAACTTAGGGAATGAACATGATAAGAAAGAAGTTAAAATTGGTATGTCTATGAAAGAAAGTGAACGACAAAAGTTGGTTAAACTTTTATTTGATTATGTGGATGTCTTTGCATGGTTATATCAGGATATGCCTGGGCTAGATACTAACATAGTTGAACACAAGCTACCACTCAAGCCTGACTACGCTCCAATTAAACAAAAGTTGAGAAGGATGAGACCTGATATGTCACTTAAAATTAGAGAAGAGGTCAAAAAGAAATTTGATGCTGGTTTCTTAGCAGTAGCAAAATATCCTCAATGGGTGGCTAATATTGTACCAGTTCCAAAGAAAGATGGAAAGGTTCGAATTTGTGTTGACTATCAGGATTTAAATAAAGCTAGTCCTAAAGACGATTTTCCTCTGCCTCATATTGATGTCCTGGTAGATAGCACTGCTTAATACTCTCTTTTCTCCTTTATGGATGGTTTCTCCGGGTATAATCAAATCAAGATGGCTCCCGAAGATATGGAGAAAACTACATTCATCACACAATGGGGAACTTTCTGCTATAAAGTGATGCCGTTTGGATTGAAGAATGCCGGGGCAACCTATCAAAGAGCAATGGTAACTTTGTTTCATGATATGATGCATAAGGAAATAGAGGTTTACGTGGATGATATGATTGCAAAATCTCGAACAGAAGAAGATCATGTTGTTAACCTTCAAAAGTTGTTTGAGCGGCTAAGGAAGTTTAAACTCCGTTTAAACCCTGCTAAATGCACCTTTGGTGTAAGATCACGCAAATTACTTGGGTTTATCGTTAGTCAAAAAGGGATAGAAGTGGACCCAGATAAAGTAAGAGCAATACAAGAAATGCCAGCTCCGCGCACAGAAAAAGAAGTTCGCGGCTTTTTGGGTAGATTGAATTACATTGTGAGGTTTATATCGCATCTCACCGCTACATGCGAGCCAATTTTTAAATTACTGCGCAAAGACCAAAAAGTTGAGTGGAATGAGAATTGTCAAAAGAATTTCGAAAAGATTAAGCAGTACTTGTCAAAACCTCCCGTCTTAGTACCTCATGTTCCTGGGAAACCGCTTATTATGTACTTAACAGTACTTGATGAGTCAATGGGCTGTGTATTGGGACAACATGACGAATCTGGTAGGAAAGAACATGCTATTTATTATTCGAGCAAAAAGTTCACCAGTTGTGAAACAAGGTATTCATTGCTTGAACGAACATGTTGCGCATTGGCATGGGCTGCTCGTCGGTTGAGGCAATACATGTTATGTCATACAACTTGGTTGGTGTCTAAAATGGACCCAATTAAGTACATCTTTGAGAAACCTGCTCTTACTGGAAGGATTGCCCGTTGGCATATGTTGTTATCAGAATACGATTTGGTATATGTTACACAAAAATCTATCAAAGGAAGCGCACTAGCAGAGTATTTGGCCCAACAACCGATAGAAGATTATCAATCAATGCAGTGTGAATTCCCTGATGAAGGCATAATGACTTTAGGTGAAGAGACCAAATCATCTGATAAAGAATATTGGATGTTGGTGTTTGATGGTGCCTCTAATTCGTTGGGGCATGGAATTTGAGCCATTTTGATTTCCCCTGAGAACCAGTTCACTCCATTTACGGCTAGGTTGTGTTTTGATTGTACAAACAATATTGCAGAATATGAGGCATGTGTTA
Source organism: Cicer judaicum (assembly GCA_037974835.1). NCBI lineage: Eukaryota > Viridiplantae > Streptophyta > Magnoliopsida > Fabales > Fabaceae > Cicer > Cicer judaicum. The sequence continues at coordinate 4,465,583 of JBBPBS010001075.1, read as the reverse complement.
TGGGCATTAAAGCAGCTATCGAATCAAATGTAAAATTTCTTGAGGTATATGGAGACTCATTGTTGGTCATCCATCAGACGAAAGGAGAGTGGGAAACACGAGATTCCAAATTGATTCCATATCACACCCATATTAAAGAATTGACAGAACACTTTTAGAGGATTACTTTTCACCATATCCCTCGAGAAGAAAACCAGTTAGCTGACGCCTTGGCCACTTTGTCGTTAATGTTCAAAATAATCACTAATCAAGACGTGCCGATCATAAAGATTCAACAAAGAGATAAACCTGCATATTGCTTATCAATAGAAGAAGAGTTTGATGGCAAACCGTGGTTTTATGACATCAAATCATATGTTAAGAATAAAGAATATCCATTGGGTATTTCAGAGAACGACAAAAGAGTTTTAAGGAGATTGTTAATGAACTTCTTCTTAAATGGGGATGTGCTTTATAAGAGAAATTATGATATGGTCCTCCTCAGATGTATGGGTAAAGCAGAAGCAGAGAAAATCATCCAAGAGGTTCACGAAGGTTCTTTCGGAACTTATGCAAATGGATACGCAATGGCAAGAAAAATCTTAAGGGCTGGCTACTATTGGTTGACCATGGAGTCCGATTGCTTTGGTCATGTAAAGAAATGTCATAAATGTCAAATTTATGCTGATAAAGTATATGTACCACCCACCTCTTTGAATATTTTAACATTACCATGGCCATTTTCAATGTGGGGAATGAATGTTATTGGACTCATTGAGCCTAAGGGTTCAAATGGACACTGGTTTATCCTAGTAGCTATTGATTATTTCACAAAATGGGTTGAAGCTGCTTCTTATGCCAATGTGACGAGAAGTGTGGTTGTCAAATTCATCAAAAAATAATTGATTTGTCGATATGGCTTGCCAAATAAGATAATCACCGACAATGCGACTAATCTGAAAAACAAGATGATGAAAGAGTTATGTGATAGTTTCAAAATTCAGCACCATAATTCTTCTCTATATCGTCCAAAAATGAATGGGGCTGTAGAAGCAACAAACAAAAATATCAAGAAGATCATACAAAAGATGGTGGAGACATTTAAGGATTGGCATGAAATGCTTCCATTTGCATTACATGGATATAGAACCTTTGTTCGTACCTCAACAGGGGCAACTCCTTTCTCGTTGGTGTATGGAATGGAAGCAGTACTTCCCATCGAAGTTGAAATTCCCTCTACCAGAGTCCTTATGGAAACAAAACTAGAGGAGGCTGAGTGGGTTCAATCACGATATGACCAATTGAATCTCATAGAAGAAAAAACAATGATAGCTTTGTGTCATGGTCAGCTATATTAGAAAAGACTCAAAAAAGCATACGAGAAAAAAGTTCGTCCTTGAGAGTTCCGAGAAGGAGACTTAGTGTTAAAGAAAATATTGCCCATAAAAAAGGATTCTAGGGGAAAGTGGACTCCGAACTACGAAGGACCATATTTGGTGAAAAAAGCTTTCTCTGGGGGAGCTCTGATACTCGCATAAATGGATGGAGATGAGCTTCCACTTCCAGTAAACTCAGATGCAGTCAAGAAATATTATGCATAAAAAAAAAAAAAAAATTGGGCTCACTAGGTTGAAAACCTGAAAAGGCGACCTAGGCAAAAATTAGAGCATCCCGATGGATTGAAAACTTGGAAGAGCAGTCCATGCAAAAGTTAGGGATAACAAAAAGATCAAGCATTTCAAGCTGGGGCAGTTATTATTTTTAGAAGTTCTAAATTACAAGAATGACAAGCGTTTGTTATCTCTCCAACTAAAGATAAACACATTCACCACATTGTAATCCATGTCTCATTAGTTTTGTTTTCAATGTAACGAATGTATATTTTCCAACGATGTCATTCGATGTTGTACCTTACACTATTTCTAAATTAATTCAGTTTCATTGTTGATTTATTCTAGTATTTTAAAATGTTATTTTATGATAATAAATATTGGAATTGGAAATATATGAAAATATAAAATAAAAAAATCTTAAACATTTTGACGCTTGAAAATATATACATGGGAGCTCGAGATATATGGCTGTATAAAAAATGAAGGGTAAGCATTTTAAATAATGCACATTTGATTAACCTCAAGAAAAAGTGATTACACAAAATATACTAGAGTCATCATGTAAAGAGCGATTGTTATCGTCGTTGATCCATTGAATCTTATAAGTGTATAAAGTCACATAAGGATCGGGGGAACTAAAAAAAAAATAAATAAATAAACAAGAATTTATCTTCATTGCATGCACCTTGCATTTTTTCAAATACTCACACATGATTTATGCATCTTCAGTCATATTTTACTTATACTCAACAACTCTTTATATCATGCATATCTTATATGTATATTTTATTTATATTCAACAACTTTTGTATCACATTATTCATTTTACGTTTGCATTACCACATACATGCTTCCTTTTAAAAATAAAAACAAAACAAATTTATCTCCTTTTATCTACATTCTACACTTTAAACTCATCTTTGCTTGTAGTCATCATTTTATTTATATTGATCAACGCATTGGTAACCAATCCGAAGACGATCATTTTATATGTCGATCAACGCATCGGTAACCAATCCGAAGACGATTTCATTTTATCTATATCGATCTACGCATCGCAACCAACCCGAAGACGATCATGTTATCAATCATTTTATTTATATCAATCTATGCATCGGTAAGCAATCTGAAGATGATCATTTTATCTACGTCGATTTACGCATCGGTAATCAATCCGAAGACGATCATGTTTTTTATTTACGTCCCAACACCATTGGTATTAATCATTTTTTTATTTACTTTCACACTTTGAACAAAATTTAGGTTCTTATATTTAATTATCTTTTTTCACACTTTGAACAAAATTTAGGTTCTTATATTTAATTATCTTTTTACCATGTAAAATATAATTAAATAGGGGCAACTGTAGTACCTAATTTTTGTCCGATTAATTTAAAATTATTATTATAATAATAACAATAATAATAATAATATATTTAAATATTTTTACAATCATTTTCAAAAATACCATTATTTTATATTCAGATTTAAGTATATATTAAAAATAAAATAATATAAAAAGGAAAAAGAAATAAAATATTTTTTAATCTGCAACCATTGCCTAGGCACACGTTTCCTTCAGTTCACACGTCTTCAACGTTCCCTAGGTTTTCTTCAACAAGTTTCCTTTCAAACCAGCATCACTCAAAAAAACAATTGCTCAAAAAACAACTTGCAAACACCAATCCTTTATCTTTTCTACTTTGCTAAGATCCCTGTTGCAAACATGTTATAAACCGATTTCTTGATTAATTTTTTAGCTTAATATAGAAGTGTAACAATATGTACACTCAATGTATAGTTAACAGGCTTCTTTTTTTCCCTTCATGGTACCTTGCTTAAATTTTATTACAAAAAACAATGTAAAATCTAATTAATTTTTGTTGAGTAACAATACAAAATACAAAATATGTATTTGTACGGTGAATGAAAACATTAGTTGTTTCCCCTATAAATTTGGCAAAACAGAACTGAGAGAGAGAGAAGAAATTTCTAAAAAAATCAATAAACGAGAGAAAGGTAGAAGATAGAGTTGTTCTTAGAGAAACATATCTTATCCATAACAAACCCAGATCTATCGAACCCAAATCCAACAAACAGATCCATCAAACCCATTAAACAAACTCAGATCCATCAAACCCATATCCATAGCTAAAGGATATTCAAACCCATTTTAAGATCAAAGAGACGACCGCACACCATCTTAACCCGCATCGGAAAGGTATTTAATATAATTTTTTTATTCATTTAATAGATTAAGTTGAAGTCCATATATTTTTTTATTTTTGCTATTTTATTCTCGTGGTTATTACTAATTCTATTTCGAAAAAAAATCATTTAAACAAGTTTAATATTTAATATCATTTTTAAAAAATAAAAAATAAAATAATAACAAATATTTCATTAAAAATTAACTAGATGTGACATCTTTTTAATCTTTGAGTTATTAGAACACAAATTGTGACAATTTGATAGTTCTAAATCTCATATTCACAAAATAAATTAATAAAATAAAAATCATAAACAAGTTAATCATAAAAATTATTTATATTTTAATCCCAGAGTTACATAATACAAATTAAACTATTTTGTTAGTTTTGAAACTTAATTTAAAAATAAAAATAAAAATATTCTTAAGAGGATTAAATTATATGACATCTTTTTACTCCTTGAATTTTGAGACACGAGTTGTACAATTCGATCGTCTTACAATTCATATTTTAAGATAATTATTCAAATCGAGCCAGTTTATTTAAATTAATTTTTTTTAAATAACAAAAATACAATTTATTTAAAAGCAATCAACACATCCACATTTTCTACCAAGAATTACGTAGCTTTGATTTCTCCATCGCACCGGGAGATACGTAGGAGCAAGATCACACTCTTGTCAAGCACAATAATAAAAACTTTTTTTTTTACTCTTTTTTAACACGCTTTTATTTCAAGAAAATTATATTTATAAAAAATAATTTTATATCCATATTTAATAATAAAGAGAAACAAATATAGTTAAGTTGATATAATTTTGCACAATTAATTATAGGTAACCGTTTTTTAGCATATGTTGTAGGGTGCTAATACACATAATCGACTCCCGAACTCAAAATCTGATTTCAAAGACCATTTTTTATTTATTTTTTTTTTATTTTTAAGGGTTTTCCAATATTTTCCCTATTTTAAAATAAATTTTGGTGGAGACTCCATTGAATTCGAGGAAAAGTCGAAATTTTAGGCCGCGAAAATATGATATTGCTCGGAGACAAAATTTTATGATGAAAGTTGCTTTGATGTGGATCATTAATGATTTCCCGCTTATGGGATGTTTTCAGGATAGGGCCCCAATGGTAAATTAGCTTGTCCTATTTGTATGGAAGATACAAAAGTATCTACTTAAAATTTGGCAAATTACACATTATCTACTAATGAAGCCAAATCTGTTTATTGTTGGATCAAAGAGTTGAAGACGCCTGACGGTTATTGTTCTAATTTGGCAAGATGTGCTGATGTAGAAAATGGGAGGATGCATGGGATGATGATTGTCATATATTTTTAGAGTGTTTACTTACTATTGCCTTTGGTGCTTTACCGACACAAGTATTGAACCCACTTATTGAAGTGAGTTAATATTTCAAGAATTCGTGTTCTTCAACACTCATTGATAAAGATCTCATCAAGATGTAAAATGACATTCCGATGATTCTATGTAAGTTGGAGAAAGTATTCCCTCCTGGGTTTTTTGATTCCATGGAGCATCTCTCAGTGCATCTTGCAAGTGAAGCTAGGCTTCGCGGATCAGTTCAGTATAGATGGATGTATCCATTTAAAAGGTGATATATATATATATATATATTCACATACATACATGGAGCTTATTGTACATCTCTTTTATATTATACATTCATGGGTTTTTCAAAACGGTCAGTGAAAAATAAAGCTAGAGTTGAAGGTTCAATTTGTTCATCTTACTTACACCGTGAAACAACACACTTTTATTCTCATTATTTCAACAACGAAATGTTGTCATCAATTAACGAAAGAAACACTACTGATAGTGTTATATGTCACCCAAATGTCTTCTCTGTGGCTGTTTTTTTTCTCCTTTGAGGGCTTTTGGCCTTCACAAAATCAATGTATTGTTATTGTGATCTGTTTATTGGTTCCACTAATTCAAACACCATCCCCAAAGTTTTCTTCAATGTTGTCTTCACTTGAAATCGAACTTTCTAACGTTTGCATTCGTGTTGCTAATGAAAAATTGGAAATGTAAATGTCCATATCTAAAGAAAACCATAAATAGAAATCTACTATTTGAAAACGAGGAAAAAAAAATGTTTACTATATCTAGAGAGAAAAACATGAAAATGAACAAATAGTCTTATTCTCTCGCTTTAAATTCATTCCATTCAATTGATAACTTCCTCATTACTTGTCCATAATATGTAACTTTACTGGTAAATGTGTGATTTCTCACTTCTAAAAATATTTGTTAAATATGTTGTTGATTATATATATAATATTAAATTTTAAATTTAGAGTTAAATGTTAATTATATAAATTTTAATTCACAACACATCAGTATTAAATGATATTATAATAATATTAGTTGACCTCACACAATATCTTTACATCTATTATGCAATTTTTATAATTAGTTTTAGTCAAAAATATAGATATCAAATATATATATACATATATATATATATATATGATATTTCAAAGTTGGTTTTACAAAACCGCTAAATTCATATAATTATTCATTCTATTAAAATATTTTAAAAAGTCTATAGAACAAGTATATGAATTTAAAATTTTGATTTATTTTATTCAAAAAAAATATATATAAAGAAATGTTATTCATCTTTAACTTAATATAATACTTTAAAAAAGAATGTTTATTGTAAAAGGTGAATTCGTAATTCTAATAAAATATTAAAGTAAATTATTTAGACTGTAGTAAAAAAACATAATCGGAATGTATGTTTAATTCAACTTTAAAAAAAAAAATTTATTTTTTCGGTTTATGAATTTTATAAATTTTGAGTGTACTAAATCTCATAACAAAATGAAATATAAAAAAAAAACTTGATTTATAATTTTGTATGTTTTATTAATACTTTTACATATGATTCTGCTTTAGTGTTTTAATATATTATATGTCAATGCTATAAATATTTTAGACTTATTTCATGATTTTTTTAATTGGTCCTTGCATCACAGACCTCCTAACAATATCACATTTAATTTTATGAAGTTAATTGCTTCTGCAAAAAATATAAAAATAAATAAGTAATATTAATTATTAATTTTTGGTCATCAAACAATTATAATAACAAGGATATATTATTTAAATGAAGAATTGAAGGAGAAAATCAACTAATATACACTAATATTAATTTATATTGTTTATTACAAATATAGTTTTATTTTCTTAATAAAATTTATACCAAACAATTCATGCAACCGAAATAATTTTATATCTTTATTGAAATTACCGAAATTAATTTCAACAATTTATATTTTACTATTCATAACTATAAATATTAGTTGAAATTTAATTCTATGCATACTCACTATTCTCATATTTACGAATTAAAATATATACAAAACTTTATTAATTCAAGTTTTGTTAGTTTAATATTAAAAAATTAATTCTTTTGGTTTATTATATTATTTTCGTATATGCACAGCTTCATACCATTAGTTATATTTATTCTGTCACTCATAATGATTTAAATGACGACATGGGGTTTATGAAGTGGTTCCAAGGACACAAACGCTATGTTGTTGATGGTAACTCGAAGATGATGGGTATGGATGGATTAAAGTTATACTAACAGGCTATTTAATGTAAAGATCTAAGTGGAGAGTTTTGTTTTTAAGAAGAGTATTAGATGTTCGCCTGGTAGATTTTAGGATGAGAATAAGTGAAGTTTGATAACTGCCAAAGGGGTGTCAACACCATGGAATTATTGAGAAGACAAGGATTCCATTTGGAATAGCATTTGATGTTTAGGTGTCAACAAACAAGACTTGAATTGAAGTTAAGGGGCGCTGCATGTTAGGGGTAAATACTACCTTGGTTAGATAAAGTACATTTTGAGGAATAGTCGATAAGTTGAGGGGTAAAGTCAAGCATTCGAGTTAAACTAGATTCGTGACTCAAATTATTAAGTATGAATCTCATGACGATTATAGGAGTGAGAATATATATTTCTTAGATAAGTGACAAATCTTTGTGTGGATTAGGAGATGGTAAGTATGGATAGTGATATTGGATGAAATTATAGACACGTAAGTGTGAATTTTGAGTGATATTCGGAAAAACATAATGAGATAAGACTTGATGTATTGAATCACATGTTACTATCAAATGGAATTGAAAGTACATAGTACGAGAATACTTAGAGATTGTAATGATGTAAGCTTTGAGAGTCTATTCAAGGATGGTAATTACTAGAAAAATGTTAATATTTTGATAGGTCATAGGAATTATTTGAGATTTGATTTTGGACCATAAGATGGTTGATCTTTAAGTTAATGATTTAAAATCCACAAGGTTGAATGGAGGACCAAGTTATGCCTAAAACTGGTATAATTGAGGTAGTTGAGGTAGGCAAGTGATAAATAATTCATGTTATGGATGAAAGTGTTTGAAGATTCACTAAAAAGGTCGTGTTATGATTTGAAGAGTTTTTATTAGTGAGATTACTAATACAGTTAAAGTCAATGATGAATACGACCTCATATTGTATCTTAAGATGAAATGGATGGAATTAGACGGTGTGATGAGAATTTGGAGATTTCGAGGAACAGATTTTAGAATTTAATTTAATGATAGAAAATGAAAAAGAAGAAATATAACAAATGATTTATGATTTATATGTTGATCCTGGGAAGTCAAGCGTTAAAATTTAAAATGAGTGTTTCAGTGATTAGATGACAATGAAAGGTATGTGGGTCTTTGAGATATTTTACTGCAAATTTATGAAGATGAGGTTTATAGATAATTATTCCTTAGGAGATGCTTATTAGGAACGAATAAGAATTCAACAAGTGAACCAAATTTTGGAAAATATGCCAAGAAAACGTGTCAGAACAGCACATGGAGATGTAGCTTATGACAATTAAGGATTCATTAAAGGAATTATCTCACTCATGATTTATATGTTGTTATTATAAGGGTATGCGAATGATACAAAGGCACTAATTGAGTGCATGACATGGGAGCTGTTATTGTGTTCGCCAATCAACAAAGTTTAATGTTTGGTTGATAGGAAAGAATTGAGCATGAAATTGAAAAGTTTGGTGGGAATTAGTAATGCTAGATTTATTGAAATCATTATAATAAAGAGGCATCATCGTTCGACGCAGGAATTTAAAGTTTGTATAAATAGAAAAGTGATAGAGTGAATACAATGCGTTTGACCTGTCATAATGAAAGGATAATCATCAAGATGCAAATAAAGGACGCGGCGAAATTGAGAAGTATCAAAATGAATGTTGGCAGTAGATGTAGGAGAATTATTTTCGAGTTTGTGCATGATTGCGAAGTATGTAAAAAAAAAATTAACTAGTGAAGTGTGAATTTAAGGTGTTAGGCATGAGACAAATGTAGGTCTTAATTAGTGAATGAAATTCAAGTTGGATTTTTGTTGGAGACGTGACTCTTGAAATGAAGTACTAAACTGGAAGGAAGTTTGTGTATCATGAGTAGTACAGTTTTGGCATGTTATCGAAAAATTTTGAGGAAGCTTAGATCACCAAGCAAATGTGGGGATAGAATTATTAGAGTTATAATTAGAACAACATACAAATAAGAACATTGTGGTTTAATTTTAGCAATTTTGTTGTGTGTGGATTAGTTTTATTTTGAACAAATTGTTATAAATATTCATGTTTATGTAGTTAGCTCCTTGAGTCCCGAAAAGGAATCAAGACCGTTGACATCGAATTAACGGTGGGGAGAACTCTGATATATTAATGTGGTTTGTGGTGATTTATGGTTGAAAATTTTGGAGATTGAATATAGCGATTTATGGTTGAAAATTTTGGAGATTGAATTTGATGATTAATGTTTGAAGATGTGGAGTTTTGAATTTGGTGATTTATGGTTGAAATTTGTGGAGATGAAATTTGGTGATTAATGTTTTAAAATTTTGGAGATTAATATGGGTGATTTATATTGAATTTGGGGAGAATTAAATTTAATTTGATTATGTGTTCATAATTGATATTATGAATGTTTGATGTATGTTTGAGGTGTGGGTTGTGGTGATTTACGGTTGGTGTGATTTATGTGTTCATAACGATTATTATGAATTTTTTGAGATGAGATTTACGTGGGTTTATGGAAAATGAATTTGGTGGGTTATGTGTGAAAATGTGGAGTTTCAAAAATGAACGATTTATGAGTAAATTTGGTGTGAAATCGTGGAAATTGAATTTGATGTGTTTGAGTATGCTCTGTGGTGAATTTGAAAACTCATTAGTGTTAAATGAGTATTAAAAAATGAAATCTTTTAATAGCTGCGTTTACTTAATGATTATGGTGAAAAGAGTAAGAGTATGCTCATGCATTTCATAGTACATGGTGACCGCGATGGGGCCATGGTGATAGTGGTGATCGTGATGGGCCACGGGATGATGCCATGTGAATTGTTGGTTCATCTTATCCTTGCAGGGATTGTCGCGACGTGCTGATCTATGAGAGATTGCACTCTAGAATGTGTTGATCTGTGAACGATTGCATTCTCGAAAATCGTGCTGGTTTGTGACCGACTGCACTCTTGTATGTTGTGCTGAACTGTGAGAGATTGCACTCTAGAATGTGCTGATCTTTGAGCGATTTCACTCTAGAAAATCGTGTTGGTCTGTGAGCGATTGCACTATTGTATGTTGTGCTGATTTGTGAGAGATTTCACTCTAGAATATGCTGATCTGTGAGCGATTGCACTCTAGAAAATTGTGCTAGTCTATAAGCGACTGCACTCTTGTATGTCGTGCTAATCTATGAGAGATTGCACTCTAGAATGTGTTGATCTGTGAGCGATTGCACTATAGAAAATCGTGTTGGTCTGTGAGCGACTGCACGCTAGTAAATCATGTTGATCCGTGAGAGATTGCACCTCGGTAATTAGTATTGGTCTGTGATAGGCAGTACAATTATGATTTACTCCCCTTCGAGGAGGGTTTTGGTTTGGAATTCCGAAATCATGCATTTTGGCATATACGCATTGCATTAGAGTGCTTGGCAAGGGAATCATGTTTGTTATACTATGATGATTGTATATACATATTCGATTGTTGTTGTTATTTCTCGTAATTGTTTTGAAGTGTGAAGTGGGGTTGATTAAGTTTCGATGTACTTATGTGTTCATAATTGATGTTATGAATATTCGATGTGTAATTGAGGTGTGAATTTGTCGGAATTAATTTGGTGTTAATTATGTGTTCATAATTGATAATATTAATGTTTGAAGTGTTGATTGATTCAGAGCCATTTTAGAACTGAAAATCTGCATTTTCTTAGTTGTATTCGACTAACATTGTTGATTCTTCATTTTCCAACATTGTTTATGCATTTTTTGGACATATGAAAACCCTTTCGAGGAATATGCTAAGATGGAAGGTTGAGCATTTGACAATATAAGAATTTTGCTATGTGATATTTGTTAATTTTGGTTGGTGACCTTTACAATTATTGTGGAAATCTAGGCTTTTCCCTCAGATGAGAACCATGATCATCCTACCAGTTAGTACCCTGAAGATGGGAAAGTAGTTAGTCATACCTGACCGAAGTTATGTCAGAAGGATCTTGCAGGGTGCGTGGAGATCACATGGGTTGTATAGCTTTTTGTAGCATGATCAGATTAGAGGTTGTATAGGGTTTAGTTGTCTTTCTTTTGTGGATGTATTTATTTCAATTTGAAAGACTGTACCTACACCTCATATTGTCAGCTTGACTTTTATTTTGATGGGTCCTTGTACCTTTTTTTGATGCGACGTGGAGAAGTTAAAATTCTTGGGGCAGTGCTTTTGTACAGGTGTCTACCGAGAATACTCCATGGGCATGAGCTATGTCTGATAGGTGTTATAGCCCCAATGTATTTCCGCTGCTTGTAAATATTGTTGGCTTTTTTCGTTATGTTACGACTTAAATATTTCATCCAAAAGTATTTTCTTTGTTTTATTTCTTTGTTTAAAAAAAAAACATACACTCGCACTGTTAAAAATCGCGGTGTTACAGATGTCATGCATGCATGTCTGAATATTGGCAGTGTATCAAACGTTGGCAGGAATACATGTATCACAATTGGTTGTGTATAAGTATGATATATTATTTTCATTGTATTTCATCTCAATCTCAATATCTCATTTTTATATCAATGGCACCAAAAAATATATTTATTATGATTTATTACATTGGTAAAATATGTGAAAGACAAGATATTCGTAAATATTTCAAAAGTGACGAAAGTAAAAGCTATGCTAGTTCATTTTGGATGCAACCTTACTTACTTGAAGAAAAAAAATTGAAGCTAAGTTGAAGTTAGAAAATAAGAAGGTGTCTAAGGTGGTTGTTGGCTATCCAAAAATTTCTTCCAGGAACTATTGTGAAAATGGAAGTATCACTTGCATATTATGATAATATTCTATTACCAAGGTAAAAAAATTTCAAACGGCTATTTTGGGCTTTCTCTCCGTGCATATCTGAGTTTAAATTTTGTAAATTATTTATTTCAGTTGATGAAACTTAGTTGTACGACAAGTACAAGGGGACTCTTTTGCTTGCTATTACACAAGATGAAAACAAACATACAATTCTTATTGCTTATACACTTGTGGAAGGTGAGACAAGGGGTGCTTGGAGTTTTTTTTTTGAAAAATCTAAGAAGGTATGTAACACCTTAAGTCAACGTTTGTTTGATTTTAGATAGACACAAATCCATTAAAAATTCTTATAATAATCCAAATAATAGTTGGCATGATTCTCCATCAACACATGTATACTGCATCTGAGACATTGCACAAAATTTCATGAGAGATATCAAGGACAAGGAACGTCAAAGAAAACTTGTTTGTATGAGTAATGATCTAATTATTCTTAGTATATTTTTCACTTATCATTTTATCATATTTGATAATTTTTACATCATTTATAACAGGATATGCATTAAATGAGTCATCATTCAAATATTACCGCAATGAAATGAAGATGGCAAATCCAAAGGCTTTAAGATGGATTGATAATACCCCCCCAAAATAATGGACTATGACTTATTCTCAAGGTCGGCGATGGGACACATGACAACAAATATTTCCGAGTCAATCAACGCAGTGTTCAAGGTACACACAATCTCCTAATCACTACTTTGGTACAATCAACATACTATAGATTGAGAGTTTTATACGAAGAAAGGGGACAACAACATCATACATCATTAGCTTCTGATTGAGTATACACAGACGATTGCATGGAGAAGATTAAATATGAAGTTGGTAAATCTAATACTCACTAAGTCATACAATTTGACCGAAGTCATTATTCTTTAATGGTGCATGAAACAGTAAACTCAAGATAGGTGCGACCAATTGGTCATTTTGAAGTCAACATTCAAAGAAAATGGCGTGATTGTGGAAAATTTCAGGCTATATGTTCCTTGTTTATATGTCATAGCTGCATGTTCTTGTGCTCGTTAAAACTATTTAGTGCTTCTACTTGACGTGTATAAGGTTGTTAATGCATTTAACATCTACAAAGAAGAGTTTCCACCTATACCTAATGAAGGATATTGGCCCACATATGAAGGTGAAACATTGTATCACAATCCTCAAATGCAGAGAATTAAAAAATGTCATCCAAATAGTACACGTATTAGAATTGAAATGGACATTAAAGAAAAAGTAAAAAAAAAATGTGGACTATGTCGGTTAACTAGTCATACTCGAAAACAATGTCAAAATGTTACAGTCAGCTTTAATTAATCTATATAATTTAAAAGTTCTATTTATGTATTTTTATAAATTTTATATATATATATATATTATTTTTGTTATTTCAATACAACTTTTGTAAATTTTTATCGTGGTGCTTCCAAATTGCTTAATTGATCATGTACCAATATGATTGAAGTCAATAATGAGCTGCCAATAAGTAATTTTTCTACCAATCATTGTAGGGACATCCTGTTGACATTGTTATTCAAATTTAGAGCGGTGGATTTAATTCAAGTTTTGAAAGAAGTTTTAATGTGAAAAACATTACCAATATATTGATATAATTATAAAATTTTAGAAGTTGATAGAAAAAAAAAGTATGAATCAACTCAATCTAAAACCGTGTTATTAGTTCATAAAATTTATAAGTTAAAAGATACAAAATTCACGTAAAAATATGAGAATTCTAATTCAAAAAATGTTTAAGATCCGACGGATATGCAAGATGTTTTTGTTGTGAATGTTAGATTGGAGTACTTCAATTAAATGAACCATGTAATTCACATTATATTATATATAGGAAGCACATGACCAAATTTGGAGACAATGTGAAAGAAACGTTTCACAAATGGGAATTTAGAAGAGATTATTGATTTAGGAAATGAAACTGATTATTCAATAAAAAATAAAAAAGATAGTATTGTAACGATGAAATTGATTGTTCTGATGGCCACACACCTATAAAATGATAAAAGATAAAAGTGATTTTTGAAATGTTAAAATCATAATGCAATCAAGTTTATCGCTATGACATTTGTTTTTCATTTCTTCTAGTTTTTCTTTGGATAGTCAATTACCCATTAATTGTAATGTATATCCTATATTACATATGTATAAAAAGTTTTCATTTTACATAATAATATGGAATTTTGATATCGATATTAATGTGTCTGTTTTTTATGTGTATTTTAATACTAATTAATTTTAATGTATATTTCTCTTATAAAATAGTAATTATCATTCCTAAAATATAATGTATCTCTATTTATGGGAAATTAAAATGCTAATAACTATGAATGAAATTAACATTTTTGCCAACATATTGAAATTACATAGTTAAAATGACAATAAGCAATTTTACTTAATTTCAAAAAAGCGGTAGGTAGATTTCACAAATTGTTTCATAGGAAAAATATATTTTAAATTTAATGTCATATTCATGGATCATAGTCATTGTTATAATTTAATACTATTTATTATGTTTTCTACAAAATATTCATTTAAAATTAATATCATTATTTACTAAAATACATAAATATAATTTTAATCACAAAATCAAATATCTAAAAAATCACATCATAATAAACACACATACAAAGAAAATAAATCATAATATTTATCAATTTATATCTTAAAGTAATTTTAATATCAAATTAACTCAGTAAAATAATACTTCAATTAGTTAAATATTTTATTATAAAATTTAGAGTGTTACATCTAATAATTTCGATGAATATTAAAGATTGAAAATGAAAATTTTGAAATGGTAAAAAAACTTAAATTTTTTGGTAGAATGTGAAAGTTTCAAAACAATTTTTTGTTGTTTTTATTTCATTATACATAAATTATTAAAATGTTTATTTTTGTGAGTTTGTGACTAAGACAAGAGACACAAATAGAGAAATCATCTACCAAATCATTCGCAATATAGGCATAGAGGTGAAAGAAAGTTTACTAATGACATCTAATCAAAGGATGTACGAGGCAACCCGTCCACTCCATAGGAGGAGCATAGTCGTAATGAAAGCTCTCAGGAAGTTGATGATGATGTTCATTTGCCTAACCAAAGGAGGAGCATGAGCAGATTGTCTATCAAACATATGGACTAATGAACCATCACACATAAGAGGATCAGCCACAAATCTGACTTGCAAGATATGGGAATGAGAGATTTATTTAATTAATTATTAACATATATTTTAAGTAGTTTTTAATTACTTTATTTTTTAAATTGTCATGTTATTTATGTTTGTTAAGTACTTGTAGGATCGAGGTTTGTTGAAGGTGATCATGCACAATCTTAAATTAAAAAAGATTGCAGAAGTGGATGTTCCAGATCGTATAATGCGGTGGACTCAAGAATCAGGACTGAGGCACTTATGCTCGACTTATTTAATAGTGGTCGACACTAGTTTCATATCTTCGTTTGTAGAAAATGGACATAGAGAGACTAGCTCATTCCACATGTATTGGGGTAGATGATGTAAGAAACTTTTTGAGCATTTCTCCTTGTAATAGCTTCTACAGTCGACCAAAATATATGACTCGCAAACGACCTATGCTTGATGCTCGTGAACTCTTAGGGGTGACAATGGAAGAAGCATCACTTAGATGAATCTTAACAACTGTTCTCAATACAAACTACAATAGTTGTGTGTGTCGTGAGTACATATCTACTTTATTTGGTTGGTTCCACTATATTTACTGACAAGACCCACATTTGAGTTTAGGAAAGTATGTTAGTTTGTTCGTTGATTTAGGCTCTAGCAAGGATTATATATGCATGAAATGTAGTTGCATTGGTTATGTTGTATGATAACTTGAGAAATGGTGTTGATCATCAAATGAGGCAAATAGGAGGGTAATGACCATGTAAGAGGTATAAATCTTATTGATTTATTATGTATTTTTTATTTATGATGTTTTTTTTTTATAATTTTTATTTTATTTATTATAATTGTTATTTTTTATTTATTAAGTTGTCTTTTATTTATGATCTAGTGCTAGGTTTATGAGCATTTTTCTATAATTTGTAAGCGAGGGACATTGGAAATGTTCCAGAACATACTCCTAGAAATTGTAGGTAGACAACCAATCATACAGGGGAAGATCGTTTGACGACATACCTACGACGACTTGATGTCATTTTCCTTGATGATGTATTATTCACTTTATATATATGATGATGACCAAATCAACACTCCATTTGACAAGACTCCATTGTACTCATGCTACCTTCATTGGTTAAGAGTTACACTCTCTTATCTACAGGAGCAACATGTTAGACAATTTGGTTGCATTTACGTTCTTCCGACGCCACAAAGTATAAATTAGGCATGGAAGAATGATATGAGAGCTTCTATAAGGATTGTTAAAGTGTAATGCCTCTAGTGACATTTCCTAGTGATGTTCAAATAGCTATTTTAAATGGTACTATTGTATTTCACATCCGTGGATCCTCCCTCATGCTCCATTTACTGATCTGCATGTAAAAATCAACATATGCACAACTTGGTCCATCATCTTCTTAACATAATGCTAGAGCCTCTAAGTCTTTTTACAAAGGGCCATGCAAAATGTGTTTTTCTAGTTGTGAGGGAGTATTCATGCCTAGTGGAGAAATTAAATATTATATGGTAATTACTATTTATAATATATTCATCTATTAATTTATATTCAATTAATCATCAAATTTCACCAACTAAACTTGACATTAATTTAATATTTTAGGAGAAGCAATTGGGAAATGAGGTCACTCAGGCAGAGATATATCGCTATCTTCATGTTAATCCTGAAACAAATGAGTATACTAATGGATTATCACAAATGATTCAAGTAATTATTAAATATTAGTTATCCCTCTAAATTATTATATATTAATTAACTATTTCAATTTTTTTGTTTTTTATATAGGAACAACTTCAACAAGTCATGAAAGAATGGGATGATCATCAAGCTACTCTTCTCCTACTCAGCGAGCTGGTCCAGTGCAACGGAAACAATATGAGACCGCATGTTTTATGAACATTAGTGGTGACAAGTACAAAGGGCGTGTTTTGGGTGCTGGTAGTTTATCGTCAACATTTGTAAAAGGTCCAACAGGCTATATTCAGACTGAGACGCCTTCTTCTTATGCTAGTACGGATCGATATCACCATTCGTCGATAGATAATCTTGACCAGTTAAAGGTGAAATGGGCAAGTGAAGAAAAGACACAACAGCTGATACAAGCATCATTTGATAAAATGAATGACGAATGGAAACAAAAGTTTGAAGAGCAGCAGCAGTTTCAGCAGTAACAACAATTTCAATTGCAACAATTTTCATTTCCTCTTGTGTTTCATCAACAGTTCCCGCCTCGGCCTCACTACTTGCATCAACAACCACTATTCCAGCAGCCACAAAATTACTCTCAATACTCCCAACAGCAGCAACCGCCTCCAAATTTTCCAACAGCAACACCAAGATCCTCTGAACTCTGCCTTCCAACAGCAATAGCAGCCAATGTTTCAACAACAACAATATTTTAATAATTATCAGTATGTTCCATCATCTTCACATCAACTTCCTCAACCTCAACCAGATCAAACTCCATACCAACCAACTATGCCAACAGCTGGCTTGATTAGACCAGATTTAAATTAACCTCAACCAGCTATGGCTCCTCCTTCGACTAGTGGTGGTGTAATTGAAGATGAAATCCAATTTCAAACCATGATGTCTCCTCCAGCACAAATTAATAATACTTTTAAGGGACTTTTGTCATCGGGTAATATTCTAGCAAATAATAGAAGGAGTGGAGCTGATCAGAGGAATTATTACGATGATTGGTGTATTGGAATAATTTCATAATTCACTATGCCAAAAATGACATTTTACAGCGCTTCCTAAACACAAGCGCTTTTGTAAATCTATTTAAAAAAACACGGAGCCTTTTACAGCGCTTTTGATGACAAGCGTTGTAAAGGAAGCGTTGTTGTAGGTCATATAATGTTTGCGCATAACGTTATAAGGATTTTACAGCGCTTGTAACAAAAGCGCTGTAAAATGAAGCGCTTTCGTGTATTATGTTACAGCGCTTTTTTCACAAGCGTTGTAAAATGCATGCGCCTTCATTTATTTTAACTACCTATTACAGCGCTTGTTTCACAAGCGCTGTAAAATACATGCGCTTCATTGAATTTTCCTACCTAATACAGCGCTTTTTTCACAAGCGCTATAAAATGCATCTTTCAAATAATTATATACGTTGGAAACTCTCATATACGTACTATGTCATGAATTATTCTAAACCCTAATATTATTCTAAACACAGTACGTGGGCGGCCATCTACGTTGTCTCAGGTATTTTTTAATTTGTTTTTGTCAATATTCTCTACCCTAGTTTTTTAATTCTACACATATATACACATGATCCGTTTATGTAAATTTGAAATTGTCAAAAATTGTCAAAAACTCATACCACATGATATGTCCTGTTTTTGTCAATATTCTCTACCCTAGTTTTTTAATTCTACACATATATACACATGATCCGTTTATGTAAATTTGAAATTGTCAAAAATTGTCAAAAACTCATACCACATGATCTGTTCTGTTTTGAAATTGTTAGTTGATATTAATTTGTTTCTTTTTGAAACTTGTTGAATTGTTTTGAAAGCTTATTAGCTTTGTAACTGCATTTATATAGGTGGTATAATATGTATAGGAAATGGATGTCAGCCAATCGATTGTCAAAAGAGTATGAAATTGGAGTGAAGGAGTTTGTTGAGTTTGCAGTGAAGAATGCAAAATATCCAAATAGAGTTTCGATTCAGATACATATGAGCCGGACCGAGTTGATGAGATCGCAAAAGCAGTTGAAGAAGATCTTCGAGATTGTCCTAAAATGTTTGAAAGTTTGTTGAGTGATGTAGAGAAAGAATTATATAATGGTTGTACTAAATTCACAAGACTGTCGGCGATATTAAAGTTGTACAACTTAAAAGCGAGTAATGGATGGTCAGATAAAAGCTTTACAGAATTACTAACACTCATAAAAGATATGTTACCAGATGATAATGAACTTCCCAGTCGAACCAACGAGGCTAAAAGGATTTTGTGTTCTATTGGCATGAGTTACGAAAGGATTCATGCGTGTCCTAACGATTGCATTTTATTTCGAAATGAATACGAACTACTTAAGGCGTGTCCGAAATGCAATGTCTCTCGATATAAGAAGAAAGAATCTACCCCAGCAAAAGTCGTGTGGTATTTTCCTATAATACCAAGATTTATGCGCATGTATCGCAGTGAAGAAGATTCAAAACACTTGACATGGCATGCAGATGAAAGATTACGAGATGGAATGTTTTGACACCCTGCAGATTCCCCCACAATGGGCAAAAATTGATCACGAGTATCCTGAATTCGGGATAGAGTTAGGAAATATAAGACTTGCACTTTCTACTGATGGAATAAATCCACATGGTCTTCAAAGCATCTCACACAGCACGTGGCCTGTGATTTTGGTAATATATAACCTACCTCCATGGTTATGTATGAAGCGTAAGTTTATGATGTTGTCTCTGTTAATTTCTGGACCCAAACAACCGGGGAATGATATCGACGTATACTTGACTCCTCTAATCGAAGATTTAAAACGTATGTGGGAGACAGGTGTGGAAGTTTATGACGGGTATAAGAAAGAATGTTTCAATTTGAGGGCTATGTTGTTCGGCACAATTAATGATTTTTCAGCATATGGTAATTTATCAGGATATAACATTAAAGGTCAGTGTGCATGTCCTATATGTGAAGAGAGTACAAATTGGATGCGGTTGAAACATTGTAAGAAGAATGTGTTTCTTGGACATCGTAGATTTTTACCTTATAGTCATCAGTATCGTGGGTGGAGAATTGCATTCAATGGAAAATCAGAGGAAGGTAAAGCTCCTTTAGCACCGACTGGATATCAAATACTTGAAAAAGTACAAGGAATGACTAATAAATTTGGCAAACCTTTTGCGGGAGAGCTAGTCAAATCTGGGTGGAAGAAAAAGTCAATTTTCTTTGAATTGCCATATTGGAAGTCATTGTATATAAGACATTTCCTTGATGTGATGCATATTGAGAAAAATGTATTTGATAGTGTTATTGGTACATTACTCAATGTTCCAGGAAAGTCTAAAGATGGCATCAACGCAAGATTGGACTTGGTCGATATGGGAATAAGAAATGAATTGGCTCCAGTAAAGAAAGGAAATCGCACATATCTACCTCCAGCCGCTCATACTCTATCTAGAAAGGAAAAAATTGTTTTATGTAAATTTCTACACGAAGTTAAAGTTCCAGAAGGATACTCTTCGAACATTAAAAATTTGGTTTGTATGAAAGACCTCAAGTTAATAGGTTTGAAGACCCATGATTGTCATATTCTAATGGAGCATTTGCTACCAATAGGTATACGTTCCATTTTACCTGAAAAAGTTCGACTAGCCTTAACTAGATTATGTTTCTTCTTCAGGGAAATTTGTAGTAAAGTGATCGACCCTCAGAAATTACCGACATTGCAGAGGGAAATTGTTGTTACTTTGTGTGAGCTTGAAATGTATTTCCCACCATCGTTTTTTGATATAATGGTTCACCTTATTGTTCATCTGGTTAAGGAGACACAACTTTGTGGGCCAGCTTATATGAGATGGATGTATCCGATAGAACGATATATGAAAATATTAAAAGGTAAGTAAAAAGAAAGAAGTCGACCAGAAGGTTGTATTGCTGAACGATACATTGTTGAAGAGGCTGCTGAATTTTGTACTGAATATCTGTCCAATGTTGAATCCATAGGGCTTCCCTAGTCTCGTCATTCGGGAAGAATATCAGGAGAAGGGATAATTGGAAGGAGACTGCTGACTATATCAAGGACAGAATGGGAGCAGGCACAATTGTATGTTCTGCACAATGATTATGAGGTTCAACCGTATGTTACAATACACATGGATCAGTTATCTCGTTTGAACATGAATAGGAATCAAAATTGGATAACTCGAGAGCACAATCGAAGTTTTATAACATGGTTAAAAAATCACATAAAGTCAAAATTTGATATAAACCCCGAATCAATTTCACAGAGATTAAGGTGGCTAGCAAATGGTCCGAGCTTACATGTCTTTTCTTACACCGGTTATGTTATTAATGGCTACACATTTTATACCAAAGAACAAGATAATCAGACCACTATGCAAAATAGTGGAGTCACTCTCGTAGCTAAAGCGATGCATGTCTCCAGTGCAAAAGACAAAAACCCAATATATGCAAATCTATCATATTTTGGGGTTATCGAGCGCATGTGGGAGTTAGACTACACATTGTTTCATGTTCCCATATTTGGTTGCAAGTGGGTCGATAATAATAATGGCGTTCGGATTGATGAGTCAGGATTCTTGCTTGTTGATTTTAATAAGGTCGGATACAAAGACGAGCCTTTTATTTTAGCGTCGCAAGCTCAACAAGTGTTTTATGTCACTGATGCTTCTGATGATAAATGGTTTGTTGTCCTATCAACCAATAAAATAAGTGATGATAACAATAATGATGAAGATGTTGGTAATGATCTTTTATTTGCAACATCACAACAACCACATGAAATTGATTCAACTGATGATGGTTTATATCTTAGAGATGATCATGACGAGGGAATTTGGATTAATCCATCGTTTCGTATTGTAAATGGACAAACAAATGTGAATCCCACCAGGAAAAGAAGAAGGGCATCTTAATGTACATGTTTAATCGTTTTATATAAGCCATGCATGTATTCTGAATTATTGTTGTAATCTGAATTATTGTTCTACTCTGGTTTTATTGTTGTAATCTGAATTATTGTAATATGAATTATTGTTCTATTCTGGTTTTATTGAATTATTGTGGTATTATAATTTGAATTATTCTGGTTCTATTCTTGTTTTATTGTTGTCTAAGAAGGCAAGCATAACCAGTGATTCAATTAGGAGTTAAGTATTTGGCTTTTGGATAGTTGGGTGGGGGATAAGGGTCTTTGGTGAAGTGCATGTTTATGTAAATTTGGACAATTTCAATTCTTAAAAAAGTGCATGCCTTTTACAGCGCTTTTTTGTAAAAGGCCCTTTTAAAAATAAAATAATGAGACAATTTACAGCGCTCTTCTTACCAAGCGCTGTAAAAGGCCCTTTTACAGCGCTTACATCAACAAGCGCTGTAAAAGACTCTTGTAGTTTAAAAACGCTTACATTTACGAAGTTCACTTAATTCATGATTCGAACCGAGGCCTTCCAAGTGTGACAACGTAGATGGGTATTTAACGTATAAGTATATAACAATTTTTACAATATATGACATTAAATAATTAATGTGTTAATATATTAATGTGTTAAATAATTAATTCTTTAGATAATTAATGTGTTAATATATTAAATATTAAATAATTAATATATGACATTAAATAATTAATGTGTTAAATAATTAATTCTTTAAAAATAATATTCATCAGATACCTAACATGACTTTCTCTAACAGGATTTTCTTCAAACACCTTGTACGCATCATTGGAATCCCCAAAAACACATTGTTAACAAAAACATCAGACCCATTGTTAACAAAAACATCAGACACGTTGTTAACAAACCCATTTTTCGCAACATGGCAATGAACCTGAAGATCAAGTTACGATTTAAGAATGAAAGGGAATGTAAAGAGATAAAAAGGGTGTTGAGGTGGAGATTGAAAGAGTAAGCTTTGATGTTTGCGAAGAAGATGCATAAAAGGACTTTGAGGTGGAGTTTGGTGAAGAGGATGATATTTTGGTGGTGACCAGTTACTACTATGTAGGTTTTGCAGAGCTTGTTTAAAAAATAACATAACAAAACACAAAAATAACTTAATAAGGCCTTTTACAGCGCTTCTTTTAACAAGCGCTGTAAAAGGCTTTTAAAAAAACATTATATAACATACTAAAACAATGAGGTCTTTTACAGCGCTTATTGGGATAAGCGCTGTAAAAGAGTCTTTGAAAAATTTAAATAAGAACGCCTTTTACAGTGCTTCTTTTAACAAGCGCTGTAAAAGGCTTTTAAAAAAAACATTATATAACATACTAAAACAATGAGGTCTTTTACAGCGTTTGTTGGGATAAGCGCTGTAAAAGAGTCTTTTAAAAATTTAAATAAGGACGCCTTTTACAGTGCTTTTATAACAAGCGCTGTAAAAGGCTTAGGCCTTTTAGAGCGCTCTTTGTAAAAGCGATGTAAAAGGGTTATAAAAAAGCGCTGTAAAAGGGTTATATATATAACAGTAACCTCTTCAGTTTCCTCTTCATTACGTAAACTATACTATCAGAGCAACCTTCATCTTTCTTCTCTTCTTTTGCAAACCCTATAATCCCGTCCATTACGAACTGTATTTCCACGATCATCTCCTTCATTTCGATCTTTATTTCCATCCAAGATCATTTCGAACCTTATATTTTCATTGAAATACGTAACCCTCATTATGTATTTCTTCAAAATCATTTTTCTGTGAACTTTATTGCTGCGAAATTTCTCCGTTCGCTCTTTTCTTTGCATTTCATCTTTCTTCGAACCATTATTCAGGTATTGATGTTATTTATTTTTTGTAATCATTAAAATGCATGTTGAGCTTGTTTAAAATATATATACTGATACATGTTGAGCTCGTTTAGAATAATGCACGATGCATGTTGAGCTTGTTGATGTTATACTAAACTGCATGTTGAACTTGTTGTAGTTAAATGGATACAAACAAAGAAATAGAATGTCAAAATGAAGAAGTTGGCACCAGTAAGACTTATGAAAATAAAGTCAAACGTGGTGCAACTATAATGCAAAATGTGATTAAAGCAAGGAGAAATGGCACCAAGTTTGAGGTAATACTATACTATACTCTGTTTGCTGTGTATTTTTTTAGGTTTTTTTAATATCATGTACTTACTATATGAGTTTATTAGGTTGGATGGAATGAAAGTGGTCAACCAATTGACCCCAACAGCTCAATGTTTGTAAGTTACATTGGGGCTGTTGTTCGACAAAATATTCCAATCACGATTGATGATTGGAGAGATAAGGCGTTGAAGGATGTCAAAGATATACTATGGAATGACATTCAACTAACTATTGATTTAGGGTGTCAATTCATGCTTCGTATACTTGTCCTCGCCTACTCACTAGAAGGTGGGAAAAGGAAAATTGTACAATACTTTGGGAGAAGTATTGCACAATACTCCGATTCCTGCGGGCCATGTCAAGGTATCGCCTACTGTTGCCTTCGAACCAGCTGCACCGTTGCCGATACCGGACAACGACAGAGATATGCAGACATTGGGCGAAGCTATTGGTAGTTACGTGGCATGGCCCGCAAGCCTTGTTGCCCTCGATACAATGCCTCCCAGAAACGAGGAAGTCACATCTCCCGAAAAGGTTTGTCACATTTATTGCATAAGGTTTTGTCAATTTTTTCAGATTCAATAAACTAACATTTAACCTCATTTTTGTAGATCCAAACAAATAAACCACCCGCACATCCAAAAAAAGGCAGCAAACCTCAAAAATTGGAGGTTACTAAACCTGCCAAACCACAAAGACTGTCGGGTAATAAAGCAGCTGCTACCAAACTTGCAGCAAAGAAAAAACTGGATCGGGGAAAATCGGTCGCCGTTGCTGCTCCTAAATTGAGTCAACCATGCCTTGGTAAATACGGGGCGTGTCTTGACATCCAAGTAAAAAAGAACATGGGCAGCAGCGACGATTCGCGCATCATACCCATGAATAAAGATATAGTCGGAGATGAGTATGATGAATTTATCGAAAAGGAGCACATATACGAACTTCTCGAACATAAGGAGCTCAGTGCTACTGTAATGAGCTTGTACATAAGGTAAAAAATACTTTTAATTTAATTGCATTTATTGGTAATTAATTAAATGTATTGGTAATTAATCTAGTTTAAAATTTTCATTGAAGATTTTTGTACGAGAAGGTCGTGTGCACGATGAAATTGTCAAATAAATACTCATTCTTGTCTCCGCACAAGATATCGATGTGGAAACTCGATCCAGACAATGTAAAGAAATATATTGTAGATATGTTATTAGCAAATAAAGAAAATGATAAATTGTTCTTGGCACCATATAATTCAAGGTACGAAATTTTATCTTTCTTAATTGATGATCATTTAATTTGTTAGTTGTGTATAAACAATTTAATTTATTAGTTGCTTAACCAATTTTTTGTTGTTGTAGGGCACATTGGGTGCTATTTGCAATCAATGGGGTCTCTGAAGTTATATACTATTTGGATCCCGTGCATGGCGATTACAACAATCACTCCGAAGTAAAGACTATGCTCGACACGTAAGTAATATTCATTTATTTCTTACATATATATATAATGTGTTTGTTCATGCTATAATAATCACATTTATTCATTCGATAGTGCCTTAAAAGTTTATCGATCTCAAAGAGGTGCTATAGTGTCGAAGCAAAAGTCTAATAACATTACATGGATCCCAATAAAGTGCCCTCGTCAAACAAACAACATCGAATGTGGGTACTACGTATTGAGATTCATGAAGGAGATTGTTGTCAAGAATAAAACTACTATCCCAGAAACGGTACGGTATTTTCATTAAATGTTTCCATATATAAATTATCTATATATTTGATACTAACTTAATATAATATGTTCAATTTTTATATTGCAGTGGTTTGACAATTCCAGTCCATCATATTCTGAGCAAGATCTGATGGAATTAAAGGAAGAATGGTGTCAATATGTGCTTGAAATGAAAATTATTTGATTTTCTGGGAAATAGCATACTGCTGGGCAAGGGATCTGAATGTTATATGGTAGCTAGTGCATATTATGTATATTTTTTTAGTTATTATATGTATATGATCATAGGACAATATATAAACATGCATATGAATATGTTGTAAATTAGGTTCAATGTATATGTAGTTACTTATGTTGTAAAATACTGTGTTACATGGTAATATATACAGGTTACATATTGTGTGAACTGCTTGTGAATTGCTTATAGTAAATTACTGATTCTGGTTACAGGGTAATATATGTTGTCAATTAGGTTGTGTTCTGTTGTCTGATTCAAAATTATTTTGGATAAAAGGATAAAAGACAGCGCTTTATAAAAAAATGCCATAAAAAGCTAAAAAGTGTTTTTCAAATATATATAGGGCATAAAAAAAAATACACCTTTTACAGCGCTTTTTTGCAAAAGCGCTGTAAAATGTGCATTGGGTGTACCTTTTTACAGCGCTTTTTACAAAAAAGCGCTGTAAAAGGTACACCAAAAATTTTCATTATGGGTGTGCCTATTACAGCGCTTTTTAGCAAAAGCGCTGTAAAAAGGTACACCAAAAATATGAATTATGGGTATGCCTATTACAGCGCTTTTTACAAAAAAGCGCTGTAAAAGGTACACCAAAAATTTTCATTATGGGTATGCCTATTACAGCGCTTTTTACAAAGAAGTGTTGTAGTAGGTGCATAACAAGCGCGCGTTATATTTACATGATTTATAGCGCTTTTTAACAAGCGCTGTTGTAGCTTTTACAGCGCTCGATTCCACAGCGCTTTTTTTTTGAAAAAGCGCTGTAAAAGGCTTTAAAAAAGCGCTGTCAAAGGCTATTTTTGGCGTAGTGTGAGGTATGAATGAAACTAATATATATATATATATAAACTCTTGAATATATGAAATAATTTATTGGTTTTTTACGGATATTCTTACAATGAAAGGGTCTATTGGCTTATGTAGTGAAATTCTCACAAGGGAGGCTCTATGGTTCTAAACACAGTTCCTAGAGCCAATAATCCTATTTTGAAATATTGCCAACAACAATAGGTAAACTATTTGGAGTGACAATAACCTCAACAAAATCAAACTCTAGGTGAGATCTTCATGCTAACCAAACAGGATGTACATCCAGAAGGCTACCACTACCCAATCTCGAATCTAAACTTAAGTTTTGTTCAAACCCGGGTATAAGGTTCCACTCATAAGTGTGTGTCTTAATAAAAGTGTAGGCGTTAAATAAACATAATTCAATAAATCCATAATACAAACAAAACATATATTCATATACAAAATAAATAGATAAATAAAATAAAATAAAATAAAAATGATCTACTAGCTTAAAAAATATTATAATGTCAATTAATACTTATTAAAAAATAATAAACACATAAAGAAAATGAAAATAAAACGAAAAAACAAACAAATATAGAAAAAGATAAAAAAAAATAAAAAATTATGCACAATTAATTTGTTAGGCTTGACTCTCTAAATATCCCAAGTGGAGTCGCCAACTGTCGCGGCCTAAAATTTCGAGTTTTCTTCGAATTCAATGGAGTCGCCATCAAAATTTATTTTAAAATAGGGAAAATATTGGAAAACCCTTAAAAATAAAAATTGGTCTTTTAAACCAGATTTTGAGTTCGGGAGTCGATTATGTATAGGGAAGGTATTAGCACCCTATGACATCCGCTAAAAAACGGTTACCTATAATTAATTGTGCAAAATTATATCAACTTAACTATATTTGTTTCTCTTTATTATTAAATATGGATATAAAATTATTTTTTATAAATATGATTTTCTTGAAATAAAAGCGTGTTAAAAAAGAGTAAAAAAAAAGTTTTTATTATTGTACTTGACAAGAGTGTGATCTTGCTCCTACG
The DNA here is from genome assembly GCA_037974835.1 of Cicer judaicum. Classification (NCBI taxonomy): domain Eukaryota; kingdom Viridiplantae; phylum Streptophyta; class Magnoliopsida; order Fabales; family Fabaceae; genus Cicer; species Cicer judaicum. The sequence goes on along the minus strand of JBBPBS010001075.1, from coordinate 4,437,541 downwards.
TATCTCCTAGTGCGATGAAGAAATCAAAGTTACGTAGTTCTTGGTAGAAAATATGGATGTGTTGATTGCTTTTAAATAAATTGTATTTTTGTTATTTTAAAAAAAATTAATTTTGACAAGTATAAAGAAATAAACTTGCTCGATTTGAATAATTATCTTAAAATATGAATTTTAAGACGATCGAATTGTACAACTCGTGTCTCAAAATTTAACGAGTAAAAAGATGTCACATATAATTTAATCCTCTTAAGAATATTTTTATTTTTATTTTTAAATTAAGTTTCAAAACTAACAAAATAGTTTAATTTGTATTATGTAACTCCGGGATTAAAATATAAATAATTTTTATGATTAACTTGTTTATGATTTTTATTTTATTAATTTATTTTGTGAATATGAGATTTAGAACCATCAAACTGACACAATTTGTGTTCTAATAACTCAAAGATTAAAAAGATGTCACATCTAGTTAATTTTTAATGAAATATTTGTTATTATTTTTTTTTTTAAATGATATTAAATATTAAACAAGTTTAAATGATTTTTTTTTTTTTGAAATAGAATTAGTAATAACCACGAGAATAAAATAGCAAAAATAAAAAAAATATATATGGACTTCAACTTAATCTATTAAATGAATAAAAAATTTATATTAATTATAAATGTAATCCTCTTTTAATATATTTTGTAAATAAGTGAAAATTGTTATAATGTAAAATAAATGACCTTCATTACTAGTTCACTGTATTCATAATTTTTATAATAAACATAATTAATTATATTAAACATAAATAATAATAATTTAATGAAAATACTACCCTGACCCTTAATAAAATGAAAGCGCTACTAATGCCTAAACAAGTCAAGAAACGGACGAACAAACAGAGCAAACCACACCCCCCCCC
>JBBPBS010001075.1:4407003-4436538 GCA_037974835.1 Cicer judaicum | reverse complement strand
CCCCCCCCCCCCCCCTTCCAAACTCATACGCAAAATTTCAAACGCAAACTAGGAAACGGATGAACGAAATACCTTTTCGATTCGAGTGAAGATGGTGTGTGGTCGTCTCTTTGATCTTAAAATGGGTTTGAATATCCTTTAGCTATAGATATGGGTTTGATGGATCTGAGTTTACTGAATGGGTTTGATGGATCTGTTTGCTGGATCTGGGTTCGATAGATCTGGGTTTGTTATGGGTAAGATATGTTTCTCTAAGAACAACTCTATCTTCTACCTTTCTCTCGTTTTCTGAATTTTTTAGAAATTTCTTCTCCCTCTCTTAGTTCTGTTTTGCCAGATTTATAAGGGAAATGGCTAATGTTTTCATTCATCGTACAAATACATGTTTTGGATTTTGTATTGTTACTCCACAAAAATTAATTGGATTTTACATTGTTTTTTGTAATAAAATTTAAGCAAGGTACCATTAAGGGAAAAACAGAAGCCTGTTAACTTTACATTGAGTGTACAGATCGTTACACTTCTTTATTAAGCTAAAAAATTAATCAAGAAACCGGTTTATAACATGTTTGCAACTGGGATCTTCACAAAGTAGAGAAGATAAAGGATTGGTGTTTGCAAGTTGTTTTCTGAGCAATTGTTTTTTGAGTGATGCTGGTTTGAAAGGAAACTTGTTGAAGAAAACCTAGGGAACGTTGAAGACGTGTGAATTGAAGGAAACGTGTGCCCAGTCAATGGTTGCAGATTAAAAAATATTTTATTTCTTTTTCCTTTTTATATTATTTTATTTTTAATATATACTTAAATCTGAATATAAAATAATGGTATTTTTGAAAATGATTGTAAAAATATTTAAATATATTATTATTATTATTATTTATTATTATTATTATTATAATTTTAAATTAATCGGACAAAAATTAGGTACTACACATATGTCAAGACACCACTCCACAACCTCTTCAAATCATCAATCAAAGGTTGTAAAAAAAAATATCAATACCAGTTGTAGGATTAGAATGACCCAATATTACAGCGCTAAAAACATATAAGGTTTAGACATACACATATTAGGAGGAAGATTGTAAGGAGTAACATTAATCGACCAACAAGAATAAGGAGTAGACGATGCTTGTATGTAAGGAGTAGATGATACAGTTGATCAAAGTGTTTTCATGTCTGACCATCAGATAGATGTCGCAAGTCACCTAAATTTCTTCTATTCTCATAATGCCACATCATCTTTCTTGTAGTTTGTATTGATGCAAACATTCTCTGCAATCTTGATACAATAGGTAGGTAAAATATTGTTTTCCTTGGAATTGATTTTCCCCTACTTACCTTAGAGTTATTCCTTTGGTAAAACCTTGGTTGTTGAGAAAACTTACATTCAACAAAGTTGGCATCATTTATACCAAATTCATTGTCATAATACAACATGCAACCTTTAACATAATGATCAATTCTCTTGACACATAATCCTAACTTTGACTCTAACCGTTTAGCATCGTAAAAACTTTGTGACAAACCATCTTTAGCAGGTGTTGCAATATTGTCATATTGATCTTCATTCAATGACAAATTAACCCCAACATCCGAAATCATATCATTCATCACCTCAAAGTGTTGATAGTTATAATAATCTATACCTAACATGTTAGTACTACTTGAAGGACCTATGTTATTCTCCACACATGTACTAGTATTAGGCACTGTCGGAGACTCTTTCCCATGATTAATCCAAATCCAGTAGTTATGCATAAATTCATCTGCATATAAATGCACTCTTAATTTCACCTTCACTTTTAAATCATCTACATCGACATAAACAACATGGACATCTCATTTCCCCTTCATCTTCAACAATTTTCTGCACTCTCGCAAAATTGAGAAAGTCCTCAACCTTGTTAGCAAAACATTGTTTAAGACCGTTCCTTCCAGGAAAATTCATATCGTACATCCAACTACGGTCTATATCCATATATGTGTGTATATATATATGTTTATTCTGAAAATAAAATAAATATATAAATTGTGTGTTTGTGTGTGTGTGTGTGTATATATATATATCGATGTTTTATATATTAATTATTTTATTTTTCAAAAGCATTGTTTATAAATTTTGACATACTTTATTTGTAAATTAGGGGAGCATTTGCAAACAATATAATAAATTATTATCAAGACTATAATTATATAAACCGAAATAAAGTTATAAATGATGTTTAATGAAATTTTTCATAAAATAACTCCCTATATATAAACAAAAATAGAGACTGTTAAAGTATATAAATTTTTGACCGAACTCAACTACAACTCTTTTTAAAAACTAACAAAAAATATTAATATCAATTTTAATAATATTTAAAAAGAAATAGTTATATTAAAATCAATAAATTTTACATGTGTTTCAAATTTTTATTTATCATATATTATGTAAACAACATAATTTCTCTTTTTTTTATAAATAAATCTATAATAACCCATATTTTACTAATCTATATTTTAAAAATAATATAAATATATTTATAATATCACATATTTTACTAATCTATATTTAAAATATATAAAATACTAACTTGATGTCAGGTAGTGTCTGACTTGAAACTTTCACAGAGCTAAGAACACTTCAAAGTAAACACAATATCATCACTGTCAAAATAAAAATTCAATATAATAATTTTTGTAGAGAGAAGGTGGAGAGAAAATTTAGAAATAAGGTTTAGAGAGACGATAGAAGTGAAAAATGATAAGAGGAGTGGAATGATATTTATAGAAAATGGTTGATCTTTTGTGGCGGTCAAAGCAACCACAAAGTGAACCAAATCTATGGGATTTTGTGGCGGCAATAACGATCAGAAAGTCAAGCATTTGTGGCGGCCTGGGCGGCCACAAATTGCAACAGAACTATGGGATTTTGTGGCGGCCTTTGCAGCTACAACATGTAACGGATCAATGCTTTTGTGGTGGCTTGGGCGGCCAAAAATGGCTTGCCTTTGTACGGGTCTTTACCCTCACAAATGGTTGATTTTGTGTCTGAAAAAGCCCTCACAAAATCTTAAAAATTTAGCTAGAGTTTATGGTTGTCTAAGCCCTCACAAAATCACAAGTTGTCATTTTGTAAGGGCTTAGGCAACCACAAAATCTAACTAAATTTTTAAGTTTTTGTGAGGACTTTTTCAACCACAAATAAAGACTAATTTGAATTTTTGTATTTGTGAGGGTTTTTTCAGTCACTAATTTGTGAGGGTTTTTTTTCGGCCGCAAAATATTTGTAAAATGGGTCACAAATGAAGAGATTTCTTGTAGTGGATTAGTAGTATTAAAAATGTTGGGGAATGAACATCAATGTATAAAGTTGAAGTCAAGTTATCTATAATGATTGTGAATAAATTATTAATATATTTAATTGTTAATATATTTAATTAAAAATCTAATGTGGCATCCACTTCGGCAATGCATATTGTAGTACACAATTTTGTCCAGCTAAAAGAAATTTTTCAAATATATACATAAATAAAAATAATAATCAAAAAATAAATAAATCATACGATTAATATTTGTCATAAAAAAGAATTTATGATATCCTTTAGTATTTTTCTTTGATTTTATTCTTTTATCTTTTTTGCATGTTTTCTAGTGGTATCTTCTAATACCTTTCATTTGATCTTTTTGTTCCAACTTTTGCATCCTTACGGTGGTTTCCTAGAATTGTTTGCTCTGGACGTTTCCTCAAATTTTCTTCTTTCAAATTTTTTTTTGCATGCCTCAAGTGCTATATCCAATTATTGCTCATTTCCGGTGGTATCTTTTAGAGGGTGGGTTTTCTCTTATTTTGGACATTTCCTCTGACTTATTTTCCGCACATTCAATTAAATTATTAGTGCATTAAATTATTCTTTCTGTTTTAATTCTAACATTTCCGCACACTCAATTATCACTCCCTTACATCTTTCCAGCATCCTTGTTTTTCATCTTTACAGTTGCAATGTTTTCTTCTTATATACACACCATCTTTCCAGCCTCTTTTAGCATCTTTTTCTTTTCTCTATTTATTTTCCTCCTAAGACAGCTGCAGTTTATTCCTTGTATACAAGTCATATCTTCAGCCGTCTTTCCAACATTTTTAGCCTCTTTTTGTTGTTCTCTCTTTTCTCTTTATTTCTAAAATGACTAAACTTTTTACGATGTACAAGCAATTAAAAAGTGCATCATCTTCTTTTCTAGATTTACTTTAGCAAAACTAATTTTTCTGCGAAAACAAGCAATAATTCATAACTCAATTTTATCTCATGGATATAAAGATTCACCATTTTAAAAGGAGGAGGATGGTTTTCATCTTTAAGCTAATGATAGTTTTTGTTAGTAAGGGATATGAAATATAAGATGAGTTAAGGAAAATACAATAAGAGCAAAAGAGCATAATAAATATTCAACTTGTGTGGTAACTATTTCTAAACTAATCTATATAATAATTTTATAGTTTTGTTTTAGTGTTATACCTTTAATTTGAATTTGATTTACCTTTAATTTGAATTCTTGGTGTGTTCCATCGTGTCTATTATAAGTAACAATCATAAATCAACCAAAAATAATAACAACAAAACTGTTTTGATGCCTTTTGCGATAACTTTTTTTTATCAATCTTAATTCATTATACATCTAAAATCTCCAAAGAAGCTGTCAGAGATGTCAATACAAGATTATGTTTCGTTTAAACAAATTATTTTATTTCTAATTTTTTTTCTATTAAAAAACATGTTTGCTCAAATTTATGCATTCAAACTTTTGATTTGGTGTTAGTTTTAATTTTTACTAGTTTTATTCCATTTTTTTAGTTATATTCTTTGGTGTTATAATAGTTATTAATTTACTCTCTTATTAAGTATTGGACTAAGTACAACCAACATCAACCACTAATAAGTTATATATACATCTAAATTCATTCTTAGGTTTGTTATTATTATCATCTTTAATAAAATAAAATTCATGTTATTCAAAATCAATTTGGATTAAAAGATTGACTAAGATATTACATTTTGCCAATGTTAGTTTTTAAGACATCTGACATGCGACAAATTGATGATCTTAAACTCTAAGCAATAATTATCTTTTAATAAAATAAGATCGATTGGGATGTGACATCTTGTCAGTGATAGTTTAAGACGCCTAAGTTATGACAAATTGGTTATATAATTTTTTTTTAATCAAATTCAAATTAGTAATGAAATCACTCATCATAAACACTTTTGTATTCAATATATTTTTGTTCCTTCATCGTATCAACAATATTTTTCAAATCATTTTACTACAATACTAACACATTTCTTTAGAAACAATCAATGTATGCATTTTCTACCCAAGATTTATGTAGATTTGATTTCTCCATCGCACCGGGAGATACGTAGGAGTAAAATCACATTCTTGTCAAGAACAATAATTAAAAAAAAATCTATTTTTTTTTTTCCTTTTTAGATAACTTTTATTTCAAAATTATATTCATAAAAACACAATTTATATAGCATTTAATAATAAAGAATAATAATTTATATAAGTTAATATTAATTTTGTACAACTAATTATAGCTAATTGTTTTTAACGGATATTGTAGGCTGATAATAACTTATTATGTATAATTGACTCCCAAACTTAAAATTTGGCTCCAAAGACCATTTTTTTTAACAGTTTCTCAGTGTTTTCCCTATTTTAAAATAAATTTTGGTGACAACTCAATTGAATTCGAATACTTATGAAACTTTAAACTGCACCATCACCTTTAATTTTAATTTTGGATCCAACTTCAACAATTTTAAAAATAAAGAGACTAAAATTATAAAATTAAAAACTTTAATAAAAATAAAATTAACCTTAAATATAACTTAGATAGTAAAAAAAAAGTCCACGGTCATTTGACATTGTAAGATGCTACGGTGCATTTGATATGGTAAGATTTTTAATATTTTACTATATAAATAAAGTTAATAATAAAAATAAATAAATAAATAAATAAAAGTCCCATATCATAAAAAATAGTAAGAATAAAAAGAAATTTAAGAACTAATTAATAGGAATAAAAAAATCGATTTTAAAAGTTAAAAAATTAAAAGTTCATTTTTTATAAAATAGAGATAAAAAATAAAAAATATAAATAAATAAAATACATTTAGGGTCATTTAAAAATGTGAAATAAATTATTGAGTGACTTTAAAAATAACGTTATAATACAATAATGAAGATAATGAATACACATTAAAAATATAATATCGAAATATCCTTGCATCTAACCTTTGACCTTATCTCATTGACTTATAAAGTTATAAATACACCACTACAACTTTCACATATGACAAACCAAAATAAACTTGCAAAAAAAATTCTTAATGGCGAACCAAATACCAAAATGTTTCTGTTTCCTTGCAATCTTGGTTTTAGTTGCTACAGGTAAGCCACTCCACCAAAAATAAATTTTTTGAGAAACTAATTTTATTATCACATACAAACACAAAATAGTTTCTGATTTTTCGAAAATATTCTACAATAATTTCTAAATTATAAAATATCAAAATTAATTTTTTTTATGATATGTAAAATATATCAATTTTTTTTTTAGAAGTGATTATCTTTTTATCTAAACCTTAACAAACATGTCTCACTAATTTATTTTTTTGTTTTTTTTTTGGTCCAAACATAGTTCAATTAATACAAGTAGAAGGTGTTTGCACAAAAATTGTTGGACGATGTTCTGTAGCAAATTGTGCGTCTCGTTGTAATTCCGTTGCAAATGGTGCACGTGTGTTAGGAAGTTCATGTTCTTACAACAACTTATGCACTTGTACTTTCGATCGTGCTCCCCCAGGATCACAACAACCTGCTTGTGACATTGGCATGGGACTATGCACTCGTGATTGTTATACCGATTGTTGCGATGCTAAGTGTAAAAGCGTTTATAAGAATACTGGTGCTGGGAGTTGTCTTGATATCTTTAATATGAATCTTTGCATTTGTACCTATAAACGTTGAGCTTAGTCTTTATTTAAATTAAACATAATATATAAAGTTATTATTAATAAATTTTTATTTTCGTTTTGGATTTTAATGAAAAATGTAATGATTTTTTTTGAATTTTTGTTTTACTATTTTTTTCTTTATATATTAAACTTTGTTGTTGAGTAAATCACATGCCAAAACAATAGATCATTATGCATTGGTAGTGAAAATTAGTTTTATACGAATAAGAATTATTGATTTCATATCCTATTAAATAGTTATAAATGTCTCAATTCAAAAATCACATAATCAATGGGTTGAGATTGATTGTGTTTGAGTAAATTTTTATTCAATTCACGTATTAAAAAAATTGATTATAAAATTAAATTATTTGAATAGTCAAACATTTATTTATAATTAAGACAAAAAAATGTTTTCGAAATTTTTTACCGTTACTTTATTAATCAAAAAAGTCAAACATTTATTTTAATCAATGATTTGAAATTGATTGTTAGAGTAAAAAAAATTATCTTGACATGTACGGTCATTAAACCCGTCACATATTAAAAAAATTGATTATAAAATTAAATTATTTGATAAATTAAACATTTAGTATTATGTTATAATTAGAAAAAAAGAGTCAAACATTTATTTAGTTAATAGTAAAAAGATTGTCACTTTAATTTAAATATTTTTAAGCACATATATATAATTTAGTAAATTATTAATTTCATTCTAAAAAATATTAATAAAGGAATATGAATTTATAAGTGATGTATAAGGAAACAAAATAATACAAATGTTATTAAAAGTATAATGTACAATCCAAATTTCTTATTTGTATTTAGTATTGTAGTAAAATTCTTACTATGTGTGATAATTTTCTTTCTGTTTGCTTCTACGTGATTCCCTTGGCAATATTTTAAGTTGTTGATTATTAATATTAATTTTTTTTATTTTATGTTTTTTTCCAAAAATAAATATATTATTTATAGAATTTAAGGACTTGAATTATATTATAACATATAGTTTTCATATTCTAATGTTTCCTTTGTTTAAAACTCTCCTTTTTTCTTTTATCTCCATCGCACAACCCGATTATTTAATTCTCCTTTCAATCTTTTTTCTTCTAATCAAAGAGGATACCTTACTTATTATTTGTTAAGTCAATAAATATAGAATGAAAGAGAATACAAATCTGAAAACCCGTGTTGCACTCTATTGCCTAACTGCACTTTTTATCTACGTTACTATTACCATTGTCCTCTCTTGGACTAATTTTGTCTGTTATCAGATTAAAAAATACATTACATATTTTTAATCTTTTCCACAAGACTTTTTTATTTTTTATTTTTACAGGTTAGTTTTTCATTATTTCTAAATTAGTGTCAAACATAAACATTTACCGTCTATTTCTACGTTGTTTGCTTTTTTTTTTTTCCGCCGTCTCTTTTTTTCACTTGATTATTCATAATTATGACTGACATAACTGTTGGAAATGATGATGATATTAAAGAAATATTATTGAAAATTATAATGATATTTAATGAAAGTTAGTTTATTGTGAATTAAAAAATAAAGAACTCTCACATAGGAGGATTATAACACACTAATAGTGTTTATAAGGTAGAGGTATGAAACTTGGAGTGTGCTCAAAGAGGTATCCAAATTTTGTAAAGGTGGAAGAACACATGCAAAATTGACCACCACATGTGCGTCGTCGTTCGATCCGGTCTGGTTTCGGCATTGGCTTTGGCATGTATTAAAATTTAGTTTATGCAAAATTAATAAATTATTTATTTATTTAATATTAAATTAATGTTTGTGTTTTTATCTATAATTGATACGTTAATTACGTAATTGCCTCCATCAAGTCAAAATTCAATATATGATCCAGTATTTTTTCCTGAATTCGTGTGTCTAATGTTGCCCGGTCAAAATCCTAATATTTGGTCTCATGCATCTATTGTTGTCCGGTCAAAAACCTAGGTCAAAACCCTAGGTTTGGAGCGCACGTTTTTGTGGTCAACCAGCTTGGAGCGTACATTTTTGTGGTCAACCAGCTTGGAGCGCTCGTTTCTAAGTCATAATCTTGGAGTGCACGTTTTGATGGATCCTAGGTTTTCTTTAATCCATTTGCGAATTTCCTCTATAAATAGAGGGTTCTCTTTAGTTAGAAAAAGATACCAAAAGTTCATTGCATATGAGGTTTTTCTCTCTACTCCCCATTTCTTACTCACTTCTTCTCTTTCGTTTTAGGAGTATTAGTACCATATTACGAGTGACAGTCATTTGATTGCCATATTGATTTTGTAATTTTAGAACGGTTTTTCTGATGTAGTAAAACTCATATACAATGTATTTGAGTTGTTTTATTCTAGGAACTTCATGGTTGATAATTTATCTTGCACAATTTGAGTAGTGCATCGAAATGTTGTAAAGAGAGCGACCTAGTCTCCGGCTCAACCCATTAATATTTTCAGTGGCATAAATTGTTTTTTTTTAAATTCAAAAATAACAATAATATATATATATATATATATATATATTTGATACATATATTGGTGTCTATATTATTAATTATGATAAATATATTTTAGATTATATTATGAATAGTAATTAATTAATTTGCACTTGTTTGTTGCATTTATTTTATTGTCTATATGGATTATTAGATGCGGTGGTGTCTGACGAAGACCTGACACATATTTAATAAGTTACTCGAGTTTGATAGGAGAAAGCTTAAATTGAGATAAGGGGCTAGAGAATGACACCCTAAACTTCAAAATGACAAATATAATAATTTATACTAGATTTTTTTAGTAAAATTTGCAACAGATAAGAAAAATTTGTTTACAAATAAATAAATAAAATTGTAATTAATTTAGGATATCACATTTTTCGAAGTATACATGGAATAATTCAAACTTTATTACTCAATTAAAACCATTTAATCCCAATGAACTTGATTTAACTATAAATTTATATTTTAATTCCAAAAACTTATTAGTACTAAGGTTTTCATATAAAAAGCCATTTGTAATTACTTAACTAAAATATAAATTACAACTCTTAATTCCTGGTATCACCTATCAGAGCAGGGTTTCTGCCAAACTTGAACTTCAAGACTTAATAACTGCGATTTCACAAACCTAGGACCAAGTCAGTCAAACACAAACAACGAATGAGTTGAGTTTCGAAATCATGTTGATAATATAATATAAGTAACACACAAACAATCATAATAGAACTGTATCATTACATAAACAATCCTCCAGAACATATCACATTAAAATCTCAAAATCACTCAAATAAAATCAATAAATTTCATTGTAACATCAAATCGTCTAAGAGAAATTATTATTACACATACACATTAATCACAACAAAACAAACGCAAGAAAATGCAATGCTATGCATGAGCTTAGACTCTACTTCACAATGTGGTACCAGTCTAACTCATAAATACTTAGTTAGGAGGCTTGATACTATGTCACCATCTCAATGGACAGACAATTCAAATTGGCCATGTCCTCATATATCCCCTCAACTCATTATGAGACACATATACACGACAATTAAGGTAAACGTGTGTTGCATAGTAGCTCCCAACATTTGGAGTGCTACCTCTAAGTCACCTAGGAATTCCCCACCTAAATACCTCCAAGGTCTAACAATCTTACCTTGAGGCTCAACAACAGACCACCACGATCAAACTCATTTAGTTGTACTTCCCCAAAATCACTATGCTTGTCGGACCCTACCTATATGATGACAAAATAATCTCAATTTCACAAATTCTCAATATTTATTTTCTCCTCTCGTTGGTCTAAGATACTTCATTAAGACCGTCACCTCAAACACAATTTGGAATCACTATTATTTCATCAATCATGGGGTTACTTTAATATTCTCATCACAACATCACAAAATCACAAAATTTTATAGTATCACTATCACCAATCATAAATCACCACATAGACTTATCACAAATTTATAATATTATTATTATTATTAATTATACATCATCTTAATCACATAAACTTATCAAAATGCATCCACCTTTGATCATCATATCACATAAACACGTCTAATCAAACATATACATAAAATTCATTCGACATTCAATATCACACATTTAATAAAAATAAATCAAACATCATAATAATATCAAATATCACACATTTAACGAAGTTAAATAAATCAACACCTTATAAATATTTCTATTTCGTATTTTAATCTCACAATTATCATATTTTTATATTAATCAATTTATCACTCAAAGGGCTACTGCCGTACGTAGCGAGCCCTGAATGAATCGTTGTGAAATACAGTTTTCCCGTTCATCTCAAATTATATTATACTCACGAATTCAAACGTTCTTTCACTCCTTACCTTATTTCGACGCTTTTGCACATGAATAAGATTTCTCAAGTAAACAGTTTTTATTATTTGACTATTTGTCCTTCAATGAATCTAACTCGACAGTTTATGGGTAAACGTCAAAATAAATTATGAGAAGATAGTTTAAAAACTAAATTCGAAATTCGGTCAAGGAAAATTATCATAAATCAGAGAACCAATCAGTGGATAATATAGCCACTTTTCACACGGTCATTTTGGCGTTTGTTTCACTCAAATCGAATTTACAGTGAAGAAGAACGGTACAAAATAACAAACTCTGCAAATGGAGAAGTCGCATATTTTAGTATTGCTACCTTCTTTTTTTGTCTATAGATAGATAGAAATTACTATCTAAAACTTAAACACACATTAAGGTCTTAAATTAAAACCCAAGTAATAATTTTAGTATTTATCAAATTGAGTTAGAGTTTAAAAATCACAAAATACCACCGCAATAAATACAATTTCATATTTCTTTTTAAGAAATATCCAGGCAAATTAAAAAAAAAAAAATCGTATTAAAAAATGAGGGGTTGTTGCAGTGTTGATTATGATAACAAGAGACTGATTATGATATTAAGAGACCACTTCTACTAATCAATGATAACCATGGGATCTACTTGGATGCCAATTTTAATTCGTGAGATAATGGGGACGTTTATTTCTGAAAAATATATATTTTTAGACTAAAAATTATTGTTAAGTTTTAAAGAGTGTTTGTCTTATATTATTTTTATAATTATTTTGTTAAAAAAATTATTTTTTATTTAAAAATAAAAAGCTAAAAATAATAGTTTATCACATAGATGAGAGAGAAAGATGAAGGAAAGTTAAAAAAATGTAGAACTTAACCTATCAACGAGAGAAAATGATGTCATTACGGCTATTTTTTTTTAATTCCAAAGTGCCCTTAGCCAATTTTTATTAGATTTGCTTCTTCAATTTAAATTAATTCATTATTAGTTGCGTTTTCTCTTTTATACAGGCAATTTTTTTTTACCTTGATATTTTCTGGACCTCGTCAAGGTTTTCTATACATAGTTATTTTGTTGTTGCCGTGTGTTTGTTTATTATTTTTTACGAGTATTCAGGTACATTGATCAACTTGAAATGTGTCTACGGAATCGATTAAACTATTAAATTTGAAAGTGCTGAATTTGAAATATTTAAATAGGTTTGTAATAGTAAATTTGACAAAGATTTTAGGAAGTACAAAGATTATGGATAATGAAAATATATCTTGGTGAATATGAATAACAGAATATGATGACTATAAATAATAAAATTATAAAGATTTATTTTGAACTGTTTTAAATATGTGATTTAATATTTTTGCTGATTTAAATATCAATTAGAATAAAAACTAAAAAAATTGCAAAAAAAATTATGAGAGCAATGGAAAAATTATTGCAAATTGATACGTGTATAGAGACTAAAACTTATTTGTATGTTCTTTATAGTAATTTTATAATTCAAAAAATTATTTTTATAAAATTATATTCAAACAAATTAAAAATCATTTAAAAAAAATTATTTTTATAATAGTAAACAAATGAAAGTTAAAAATTCATTTTTAAAAAAATCTCTATAAAATAATATTTAAATTATTTAAAATAATATTATTTTTATTTACATTTAAACAAACGCACTTAATAAATGATTAAAATTATCTCACCGGAGAAAACCTTTGAAGAAAAAATAGAATACTAAATTGTCCACGCCCGTGACCTTTGACCAGTTACTTCCTTTTAATATATAAATATTTAAATAAAACATACAAATTTAAATATACTTTAAGTCTTTATAAATATATAACTCTTTACTTTTATTTTCTATAACTTTGTTTCAATATCTACCAGTATATACTTTTTGTTATATTTTATTTATTATCTTTATAAACATATCATATTTTTGCTTTCAATTTCAACTGTTACCATTTTAGTCCTTAGTCATAAATGACTAAAATAAAATATTATGCAAATTAAATGAACCAATTATAAATTAAATAAATTTTATTGGAATTAAAAATAAAATATCAAAAGCTGAAATTTATTAAAGTTTATTTTTTTAGGGACCTCTTATAATATAAATAACTTCAAAAAAGAAAAAGAACAAACCAAAATTTCAAAAACCAAAGACAACAAAGTTATTTTTTCAAGGATTAAAAAGAAAGATAGTTTTACACACAAAGAAAAAAAATCACATATTTATACAGAGAAAACATATATTTAAACAAAGTATTTATCTCACTAGTTTTTTTTGTATTGTGGGACGATAGTGCAATTAATAGAAGTAGAAAGCACTTGCACAAAAATTGTGCATGGGACAATGTTTTGATTCAGATTGTTCAACACAATTAGGGGTGGGAATAGGTCAGGTCAGATTTTGAAATGTTTGAGTCTGACCTACGATTTATTTTTTAAGCATAAGTCAGACGTATGATCTATCATAGGTTTTTTTTCGGCGTAGCCTAAAAGCCTTTTTAAAAGTCGTATTGACTAAAACAAATGCACCTATTATTAACTTTTAAACAAATATGGAACGACTACCGAGCGATTATTGACTAACTGAACGATTATCGAATATAAAACAACTACCAAATATAGAATCGCTAACGAATATGAAACGACTATTGAATATAGAATGATTGTTTTGTGATTGCCTAATTGATATAATTTTAAATAGGAAATAATATTATTAATATAATAATAAAAAATAATATTAATAAATAATAAAATATATATATATATATATATAGGTTGGTCTGTCAGGTCTAAT
This sequence comes from Cicer judaicum, assembly GCA_037974835.1. NCBI lineage: Eukaryota > Viridiplantae > Streptophyta > Magnoliopsida > Fabales > Fabaceae > Cicer > Cicer judaicum. The sequence goes on along the minus strand of JBBPBS010001075.1, from coordinate 4,422,369 downwards.
AGACTTTTTTATATGTCTGGATCTGACCTATTTAAATAAATAGACTTTAAAAATAATATGAGTCTGACCTTTTTATTAAATAGATCAGGCCAGACCATAAGTAGGCCGGACCATAAACCCCTAACGGACGGTCTAGTGTATTTCCATTTCAATGGAGAATGTCAATTTGCTACAAGAGGTGTTGGTCTGCAATGTGGTCTAGGAGATTGATACTCATTATATCATACTCTTTTGTTATATTCTTAAATTAAAATAAATACAACTTTGTCTTCTAATTTATATGAAATGTAATGAGTTTGAGATTTTAATACATTTATCAACAATCAATATCAATAATATATATTTATTAATTTATTTTAATCGATCTCGTTTTTACGTGTTACTTTTAAAATATTTATTAATTAACTACCAAGATTGTTATGATGTATTATAATATCTACATTTTATTTGCTATTAAGTGATTTATATTATTCACTTTGCTTTGTAAAATAAATTGTTTAATTTAGAGGGATTGAATCCTAATATTAATAGGCAACTGAAAAATAAAATATTCAAATATCTCAATTTAATTTCAAATATATTTCGATTTAGTAAGTTTTCCATCTATCGATCCTTTATCCTAATCTTCTCTATAAATAACACTATAAAACAATGACAAAGTTTCGCCAAAGCCACTAAAACCTTAATAGGAATGCCTCACTCTCTACTATAAACAAATACAACCTATATTTTATACAAAATATTTACATGTGTTCAACTGTAATAGTCTTTGTTCCCGTATGTTGTAGCATTTAAATTTATTTAATTATTTTTTTCAAATTGTTAATTGATATATATTAAAATTACTCAATATTTATCATATATATTTAATATAACAGTTAGTTTTTTATGTACATATTCTAACTCTAATTTTTTATATATATAATTTAGCATGTTCTAATTCTTATAATTATAATAATCATCACTTATAATTTTACTATATGAATTCAAATTTCAAATTAAAAAGAGCTAGTGCATTTTAATTTCATGTTGGATATTTGGTAGACAAATTGACCGGATTGACTAACGATTTATTATTAAAAAATTATAATAAAGCAAATATTATTTCCTATAAATAAATGATATCCATTTTGAAAATCCAATTTCCTAGCAATATCTATTCTTTTCTGGTACAAGCAATATTATTTTGTTTATTATTAATTTATTAATACCTACAATCAAATATTTGTTTTCATATTCAGCAAAAGAGAACCCTATTTTCCTGTATAGGTGGTGACATTACATTGAAATTACTAGATGGTGCATGTAGTACTCCAATGTAGTTCGACCATTTAAAAAAATTTAAAAAAATAATACATCATAACAATGTCTTTAATTTTATATATTTACAATTACATTTTTATTGTATTAAAAAATTTCAAATCATAATTAAACTCTTAAATCTATTCCAATAATTGAGCTTACATTTTCATTGATGTTTTAACAAAGTATCCAATTTAAATTATAAGAATATAAAAAATAAAAAAAAAACAATAACTAACAAAATAAATAAAATATTGTTTTTGGTAGAAATAGTACAATTTTTCTTCCTCCACATTTTAAACTTCTATATTTCTCTCCTTTTGAATATTCACCAACTTTGCATTCCATCAAACTTTGCACTCAATCAAATTTTGCACTCCAACAAACTTTGCACTCAATCAAACTTTGCATTCCATCAAAAAATAGAAGCTCCATCTTCACCAATTTTGCACTCCACTAAAAAGTAGAAGTCTCATCTTCAATTGTTACTCCATAATTTATGCAAAACAATAGAAAAACCAGAACACAATTTATCTACTAGACGCAAAGATTGATCCTTGTAGCCTATAAATTGAGAACCAAAATTTAGTTTGAGAGTTTTTTTTTCTAAAAAATTAGAATAAAAAAAAAAGTTCTTCTTTGTTTCTAAGATCAACAAAGAAAACCACAATCTTCTTAAAATGTAGAGAAGAGATAGAGAAGAGAGAAAGAGTGTGAGAAGAGATAAATAAGTGAGAAATAGAGTTGATTTGACTTATTGTTTAGAATAAGAGAAAGAGAGAAGAAATAGAAGAGAGATAAAAGTTTATTAATTTTGAAAGTACTAAAATACCCTTTAATTAAAAATTACCATCAAATTTAATCTAATTTAATTTTGATATAAATTCTATTAAATTAATTATTTGAAAAAAAATTTCCTGAAATTTTAATTCATAACATTAATTTTCTTTAAAAATCATAACATTAAAAGTACCATATTTTATGTAGATAATGAAATTAAAGAAATAGAAGAGAAATAAAGAAAAAAGAAGTGTTAATTGTTTTCAAAAGTACCAGAATGACCTTAAATAAAAAAAATTATTATATCAAAAATTAATTTAATTTCTTAGCTCAAAATAAATAATTAATTTGGTGAATTACTTAATTTAATTAACTAGGTATTTTTTTCCTTCATTCTTCTTTGAAATGCCCATCCCTGGTTCCTCACTTCCATCCCTTTTCTCCCTCTTCCAAACACCATAACCATTCAATGGAGCCATAAGTCTAGAAGAAGTTGACGTCGAGGAAAATGTCTGAGATTGTATTAGTGAAGTAGAACAACAACGACAACCCAAAAATATAGCTACTTTACAATAGCTTGGGGGTGATAGAGACAAGGGTATTTTAGGAACACACTAAAAATGGGTCTCTTTGGTGACTTTCTTCGCATACGAAGAGATATTTAAAAAAGCAACTTTTGGTCTATCTTCTCTCACTTTTTTGTATTTATGTCCTGAACCAAACAGAGGAAACGAAACGATTCCTCTCTCCCCAATTTTCCAATAGTATGACACTCTTTCAATAACCTATATTAGACTTGATACTCTCACATAGATTGAGTCATACAATATCATTTTCAATCATGCAATTCAGTTATCTCTTAATTATTTATGGGCATAATCTATTCTAAATTTAAAAAGAAAAAATTGTTCAAGAATGTTGCTATATTTTTCAAATACAACAAAAACCTCTCATAATAAAAAAATCAAATTGTTATAATTTATGCATTATTCAAATCAGTTAATATTTTTTAATTATTAAAAATAGTACATGTCATATTTTTATAGACAATGAGAAATAAAGGCAGTCTTATTGAAAATTAATCAAATTATTTTGAGATTTGAATAAATATAATTTTTATCAAATAATATTTATTTATTTATTTATTTTGTACTGAAATTAATTTTTTTTTTATGATGAAGGAAATTAATACATTCTTATATTCTATTATTAGGACAAATTATAGACGGTCCTTTTTCAAGAAAAGTTTTTTTATACAGAAGACATTTATATTTTTAGTCTGTCTTAAATTTATACAGAAGACAAATTATTTGTATTTTTATAACTGAGATTAGAAAGTATATTATTTTTTTTTACTCAAGTATTAAAAGATAATAAATATACATAATACATATATAGAATATTAAATTGTCTATGTCTCTCATCTTTAACCTTATCTCAGTGACTTATAAACAAAGATTTCTACTATATATTTATAAATTGATATATTTTAGTATTATTAAATTAATTGACTAATAGTTGAATGATATGATTTCAATAAAATCAGTGTGATTGAGTTAAAAATTTAACACTGTCAAATTTTTTAAATTTTACACTTTGAATCTCTTTTGATTTATTATGAATTTAATTGAAAATTTTAATTATAAAAATAATTCATACAATTGTTGAAAACTAAAATTAATAGACAAATGTTCTAGTACGTACTATTAAATTTAGTCAACTTTTATTATGCAACATATGAATGAAGAATTAGTGAAAAATAATTTAATTATTAGTTAAAATCTTAATAGTATTAATTGGTACACTATTTTTTCTTCATAATACTACATAATTTGTCCTTATAAATACACAACTTTAACAGTAGAGTAACACCAAATAATCATTTTGTAATAATCATTTTGTAATGGGGTACCAAAGGTCAAAACATTTCATGAGTTTCTTTGCCATCTTAGTTTTAGTTGCGGCAGGTAAGTCTCTCCACTATCATCATGCTTAATGGTTGTTAAAAATCTCGAATTCATACACTTAAGTTTTGGTATATCGTTAAATTGAGATTTGTTCTATAAAAAGTACTTCCTCTAATTATAAGTTGACGTACTCGATTATATTAATATAAATCAAATACACTAATTTTTATTAAACAAATTTTAAGTCAACTATCTCTTAATAATTAAAAATATTAAATTTAAATCTGAACCATCATATTTCAATCAAATAGCAATTGAAGTCCCGATTTTATGAATATGAAAAATGTCATTAATTTTTAACTTTAATTTTTTATTTGATTTTGTGGAAGGACAGTGCAAATAATAGAAGTAGAAGGTGAATGCACAAAAGTATTGGGACAATGTTGAGCAGCAGATTGTGCATTTCATTGTAAATGGTTTGCAAAAGGAGCAATTCCAATAAAATCATCATGTGACTACTTATGATCGTGCACCTGGAGGATTGGACCAACCTGCCTGCGAAATTGGGATGGGACTTTGCAGTGCTGACTGTCAAACTTCTTGTTGCCAATCAAAGTGTCAAAGTAAATATAAATCGGGTGTTGGAAACTGTGTTTATGCCTTTAATAACATATTTTGCCTTTGTTCATATGATGGTTCAACAATTTCTCATTTGAAATAGATATAATAAATAAATATAAGCACCATTAAAAATTGGAAGTGTTATTTTTTTTTTTTATTGCTGATAGATCTTACGATTTAATTCACTATTAAAAAAAATTAGTTTTTCTAATTTAAATTTTGATTTGATATCCTTGAGATCATAAAGGATAAAGGGAGAATGTTTAGTGGGTTTAAATATTTTCAAAGTAAAAATATGTTTGTACTGCTTTAAGTTCAATTCAATTTTCATTTAATTTTTTTAAGGTTTTTTGTCTTTCAATTTTCTTGTTTAGGTTAAATTCAGTTTACAATTTTAGGTTTTTTGTTTACAGGAATAAATTTATTTCATTTCATCATGAATAATATGAGTAATATAAATTAGACTCAAATAAAAAATTTGGAAACTACCATAAGACCTTGACACCTTACAAGTATATGAAGAACAAGGTTCGCTAGCCTTGTGATGAAACTGATCTTATATATAATTTTGATGAAAAATTAACCACACTTTTATAACGTGTCAACAACCAATCAAACTCAATTACATTTTGTATCTTCTATTGAAGCTATCAACTAGTAACTTATAATTTGTCTCCATGGTAACTCTTCGGAATCATAGTTCATGTAACCAAGAAATAGCTTCCAAAATAACAAATCCTCCACAAAGCTTTTGCTCTGACGACTTCGCCTCAATCAGTCTGCAAACATATGTCAATCTCGGACTTCCCCTACTCTTGAAACATTGCAGCATCAATGTTGCACTTAAATTCCTCTGAAATCATCTTATTCTACTTGACTGGATCATGGAAAAATGTAGTATTTGTTGATGTTCCTACTAGTACTTTTTTCGAACCGCAAGCCGCTTGAGAATGTGATCTTGCACCAAATACACCAAAGAATCATCATGAATCGTTGTCTCGGTTCCAAGTTTAGGTCGTGTAACAACTTAAAAACCAATTCGTTTACATCTATCACACTATGTTTAGCATTAACAATTTGCTGCCACAACCTAGTTGTTTAGGAATGGCAGTGGTGCGGGTGCTTTCCTAATACTTGATTATAGGAATCATTCAAATTGGTTGAACCTTTAATATATTTCCGCTAAATGCTTCATATGGACACTTGAAATAACTTTGTTAAATATCAAAGAATAAATCTTTCTTTATCATCAAAATTATTGGAGATCCATATTGATCAATCGTTTAGTTTCCAACACCTGATTCAAATTTAATTTTCAATTTCATGTGCAGTACTAAAATACATAGATTTAAATTGTGGTGTTGTTGCAATATTGTAGTTGAGACATTGTCCAACTATGTATTGATCAAAACAAAATATTATTTTATTTTACTTAACTTAGAGTGTATTGTAAAGGATTAATGATGTGATAAAGTGATACAAACTTGATAATGAGATATCTACACTATAAACAAACGCATTGCAAAATGAATATAGTACATGTGGCATGATATTTGACCATATAATATTTAATAATAATTTCAAATAACAAAAACAACTTATTTTGAATTGACTAGATCATGCAAATGTGCATTGTTGTTGTTGTTCCAACTAGGGTTTTTCCAAACCTCAAACCACTCGAGAATGTGATATTTAACAATTGTAACAGAGATTGGAATCGACTTCTCAATATCATCTCGTATATTCTCGTTCTGCTTGTGTCAAATACACCAAATAATCATCACAAATTGTTGTCTCTCTCATGTTTAGGTGCATAATAGCTTAAAAACCAATTCGTTTAGATTTGCCACACTTTGTTTCACATTAACAACCTACTTCAACAACCCAACTATTTTCTAGATTGTGTTGACATGTTTGCAACCAATAAAGGTGTGCCATTTTAACTAATCAAAAAACTCACAAAAATGTCAATTACTAGTACAAGGAACAATCTTCCTAACCAAATCGGTTCACGCAACATTCTCCACAACAATAACTTTATTTATTTTGAAATATACAACCCCCTCCCCCTCTTTTCTAACTTCTACGTTATCTATCAATTCTTCTATAATATTGTTGATCGAACATTAAATATACTGTTTCTATTCTTGCTCAAAACTAAATAGTCTTTTTTAGTAACATCACAAAGTGATATATTCTTTATAACGCTAGTTTTTTACCGGTTAAAAGTAGTCTCTAAAATCTCATAATTCCATTCCCTATAATTAGGGTCAATTAGATGATCCACACACATATATTTTCTAATCTCAAAACATGAGTTATTTGAAAAAAAGGACTATCACTCCCCTAAGAAACATATCATCCCACACTATCACCAACTTACATCATTAACTTTTAAGTTATGTTAAATTATTTATATGATCCTTTAAGTTTAATAATTTTCTAAAATTATTATCATGAGATATAATCAAAATAGAATAGTAAGATGAATGTCCATCTACTTTATAAATAGAAAAGTTAATAATATTAATTATATAAATAGACTTTTATTATAAAGTTTTTAAAATTGTCTAACTGGTTATAGAGAAAAAAAAAATGTAGATTATTTATCATGTTTGATGGACATTTTTAAAGGATTAATACAAAGGATATATTATTGCTATATTTGATAGAGTTTCTAATGATCATACACTTTCAATATTGAAAGTAAAACAAATTATTAATGGTGCAAACAAAATATAAAATAAAAAACTAAATTAAGAAGAAGAAAAAAAAGTTAAATGACATAAAAGGAAACTAGACTAAATTTAAAGAATCATATATATATATATATATATATATATATATATATATATATTTGTTTATTTTTAATACTTTTTAAAAACACTTTAAAAAATAGTGAGAAGAAATAGAAAGTGAAAATTGAGAGATCCTAACTTGAAGGAGGTGCGGTCAATGGCTATAATAGTGGTCAAATCGAAAGAAACCACAATAGGGGAAGGGGTTGGACATAGTTGAAGGAGAAATAATTTGTTGTAAAGGTCTAGAGTATGACTGTCAAGATTAGATGACTCCAAAAGTAAGGGTAGATAATCCGCAATAACCTTAGCCATATTTCAAATCCCTAACAAGTCACCGATGGAGGAGAAGTTTGTTTTAGATTTTTCTAAAAGTGATTTTTGATTTTATATTTTTAAAAATGATTTTTATAAAAAATTACTTATAAATAATAGAAGTTATTTTAAATTTATTTATTAACAATTAGAAAAGCAATTTTAATATTCAATTTTTAATTTGAAGTTTTATTTTTAAAATTATTTTTTAAAAAAAAGTTGTAATAAGAAATATTACTATAAAAATAATCTTTTAAAAAAGAAGACAACGATGAGTGTTTTTGTTTAAAATTATTCAAGGAAAAAATTACTTTTTAGAAATATAAAACATATATATTTTTAATGTTTAGTTTCATTTTCATGCACTTTTTGTGTAAAAGAATTAAATAATCAATATATCACAACTAATCATCACAACTAATCATGTGCGTGACTTTTTATTTATAAATAATAAAGATAAAAGTGAAACGTTTCTAATAAATATGACAGTTGTTATATATTCACAATGTAAAAGAAAAATTACACTACCAATGTTTATAAATTAAATCCGATTATGTTTGTGTAAACTTTTTTTTTTTTTAAATCCGATTAGTAAAATATTTATGTAAAAAACACTTATTTTTATCTATATAACAACTGGACTCAATATTTGTATTTTTCAACTAATTCACTTTGCAAGTTTTACAAAAAGACCAAATAGAAAATGAGTATCATTCCCCCCTTCCCCTTCAAAACTATATGCTATGCAATTGAAACACTTTAATAGACCAAAATTGGAAGGAGGGAAAAATAATCCAAACTATGAATCACCAAAACTTTTCTATAGACCACCCTATAACTGCATTGCCAGTACATACTGCTACAATTTACAACTCTTGTGCCATATGAAGAAACCAAGACAACGGCCGAAATCAACATCTGATCGGACCAAAGAATCGATAGAAAAGTTTCCCGGCTCAAGGGGATGAATAGTTGGAAAAAAGCTGCAACAAATTGTCCTGTGTTTCCGGACTGAATTTCCTTGCAAAAAGGTAGCATGGCTTCTGAATTCCATTCCATAAGCAAGGCCATCTTTGTACTTCTTTCTGCATCAACAAATGATGAAAATCGTAAGTCGCTTAATGTATTCTTGAATATAAATCAGTATCAAGTGAGAGCTCATAGAAATCAGCATACCTCCTCGTCACTGGTGACGTGCACGCTTACATCAATCGACTGCAAATATAACAAAGTTAACATGAAAATTGATGAGGCGCATTCAAAAATAATATGAAAAAGGTATTCAACTAGTAAAGAATCTAATCATCATTTTTTTTCAATAATGCTGAAATGAAAGAACTATACAAGAATCTGAGATTAAATACAAAGAACCAAAATATGTCATAGTTACAGTAATAGCACTAACCGTAATATTCTTCAAAAGCTCATAAGTAATATCTTGAGTCTTGTATGATTTTGGATGCCATTTTCTCTCAGACCAGTCAACATGAGTTACTGACCAGTTTGCAATTCCACCCGGATCGACAATCTATTACATATAAATTAGTCAATTAGCCGACAGTTTAAAATTGTTTATAAACAGAAACTTTTGTTATGAACGAAGTACTCACCGTGAAGAAGGTCGGTAAGTAATGCTCATCTGGAATGCAATTCTTCCCATCCACGCCGGGCTGCAATATTAAGAATTTTCATATATTAATAAACGAACAAAATATCCATGTTTGCATATTATTAATTACACTCTTCCAAAGAAATTTGACTCTTTAGCTTGAATCACAGTATATATCAGGGATTGAATTTAACAATCTGAATATCAGTAGAAGTACATGTGATGCAAGTTATGAGGTGAGGGGATACAATTTTAGCGATGAGACACAATATAAGGATTTTCAAAACACTTCAATACTACATTTAAACCATAATATATTATGGGGGCATTGGAATAAGTTATTTGGGTTTATTTTATGATATAAACACTTGTTACATTTTGGATGCACTTCTAAAAAGAACTTATTATGACAGTTCATAATCTGTTTTCAGCGTTCTTCAATAAAGACTTTAGAATAGATTATGAATAAGCACTTAATTAAGCTTTTTATCAGAACAATTCCTAAAAATGAATTCTCTTAAAGCACAAAAGGTCAGCCGCATTCATGGCTTTCAAATAAAATGAAGTTTACAAATAATTTTAATTACAATAAAAAAATAATAGTTTATCAGATGAATCCAATTCTTTATATTCAAAGAGACAGAATAAATAAACATTTCTTTGAAGGGAAGAAATCCTACAATAGGTCCAAAGTTTAATTTTATGGTATATGTATTTGATGATACAAGAATTTAGCTAAAACAAAGAATGCAAAATCAAAACAACATTCATTTGCTGATTCCATGTAGACATTTTCTTCAAATGGAATTTATGAGAAAGCTAACATTTTGAATTTTCATATTACACTTTGTATCAAGCACTCTCTACATATTATGTTGGAGTAATAAAAAATGAAGAAATACACCAACATTAAGAGAAGGAAAAACTTCATGCAGGATACATATATTGCATAAAAATTTATTTAGTAACCATATGGAAAAGGCTCAAAGTCAATAGGCTCATTGAACCTAAAATTAGAAAACTACATATGCTAGGTTTGATAACCATCAGTTAACAGCAAATTTAATATGTTTAAATCCAAACACTTGAAAAATACTAAAATATAAAAAAAATTGCTATAAATTTTTATGGCAACAATATATAAAAACTGCACCTCACAGTGAGCATGAAATTTTGAGTAATATAGGTGGTCAGCCATAACAATAAGAGCATGCTTCCGCTTCATGGAGAACCACTGCATAAAATATTTAACAATGTGATAACATTTAATTGAGCAATACATATAAAAGTAAAAGCTTAAATACAGTTCTGATTCCCCTACTTTTTCAAATTCACAAATTTAGTCCCCTTATTTTATTTTCATTAAATTAGTCCTCACATAATAAAACATTCCTTGTATAGTAAATACAGGAAAATCATAAAAACAAGAAGATTTAAGCAAAAATGTACCTGAGCACCCTTTCTAAAGTCCTTAATCTCAACTTCAGGTAACATGCGTTCTGAGTATCTGCCATTGCCAACAGGACCAGGATCCCTAAAACTAAAATGGAAAAGTAAAGGGTGCATTAATCAATGACACCATAAAAGAAAATATCAACCAACTCTATTGGGAGAGAGAGCATGGCATACCAGTCCACAAAGCTGATATTTGTATACATCAAATAATCAAAAATATAGTCAAAATTATACAGTGGCACACAGCTGCAAATCCAATGAGAAAAAGATCAGCAACTAAAATAAATTAATAAATAATGCAACAATAAATAAATAAATACTAAGCAACTTACCTATCAGAAAGTAAAATGAAGTGCTGGTTATTAGGATCTTGTAGGGCATTTGACAGAAGTCGTCTCTCTGCATCAACCATGGACATTTTACCCCATACCACCTGCAAAAAGACAACTAATTAGGCTCTGTTTAGTCAAAAATAACGGATGGCGAATAAACTAGCTGATAGCAGATGAATTTATGGCGGATAAGCTAACATATTGAATTTGAAGTGTTTGGTAAAATTAGTGGTTGAACTAACTGATAAATATAAAAAGATATTTTTAATTAATATTTAAGTATTTTCAATTAAGATAATAAGTGTAAAAAAGAGAGAAAATAGAGTTGTTTGCTGACTACTAGGGTTGTATTAAACTTCTAAGGTTATGAAAATAGGCAAATAAGTTTGAAACAAAAAAGACGAACAAAAAATCTCTTTTCCAGTTTACAATAAGTAATGTGTGAAATTGAGGCTTTAAGTTTCCATCACAAAAATTGGCAACACAAATGGCCAGTCTTTTTTTTTCATGAGTAGGAATCGAATTCAGTACCCTAAGGTTTACGCAAATGATCATGTAGTAATTAGTTACACCATCAAGTTATCCCTAAGTCAATAAATCATAAGGAGGTTTTAGTTTCCTATATATTTGTTTCCTCTTAGGTACTAAGGTAGGAACTTGATTTTGATCATAAGTTCAAAACTTTAGCCAAAGGTAATAAGATGCCACATTTAAAGGTGTGGAAATAAAAGGTGATTAAAGAGGAATAGAATGATGTTGTACATATTTAAATAACATTTTTTTAAAACAATATAAACAAAAGAGATGATTCATTTCACTGATGATTAGTAAACCAAGCAATTAGAAGACAGGTTGTGCACCTGGTCACTGCGTATATCTCGTTTAACAAAATAATGGCTCTGGTGAACTGGTTTAACCTTAGATGCATGCACATAAATGGAGAACTTCCCTTCATGACCCTGCAAGAAAAGAGAGAAACATTAATAATTCAGAAGCTAACAAAACCAACAAATGAAATCACATTTAATTAATCTCTTCTATATTTATCATGAATTTACAAGTAAAACATGTCGCCTCTTCATGCAAATTAACAAACTAGTGTTGACAATAGTAGATTGCAAGAAATAGTGGTATGTCCAAATTTTGCTACACTACAGTGCTATAAGGCTGCTATAGGACTGTAGTTTACAACACTACACTAAATAGTGTAACTCGAAACAAACAATAGAAATATGATCAAAATCTGTTATGCTACAGCAACTATTTGACAGCATTGTTTTCAACTAAGCACCCAAGGCTCCCACATCTTTGTCACAACAATTTCGAAGAACACCTCTCATTCAACAATGGGGAGGATTGTGAGTTATTTTGCATTATCTACCACATTCTCTATTTCTTTGAAATGCAATGTTATAGACTAATAAATTTGAAAATGGACTTCTAATAAAAGTTCAGTCATACAATTGATTACATTTTCCACAATTCCCTAGGGGGAGAAAGAGTGAAAGATCACTAACAAAACTCATTACTAAACTGAAGGGGCAAGAAACCACTACACTTGTTTATCATTATTCCCTATCTCTCAAACTGACCAAAGTAAAAAATAAAATAAAAAATACAAGATACCAACAAGTTTTAGATGTATCAATTATCACGCACAAACGCACATTACCCCTTGAAGGACAAAAAATAGTTGAGTGCTAAGTGCAACACTAGAGATTGCACATCCTAAGCCATGTATAAGTAAGCCATCAATCCTTGTTCAAACTCAGAATTTTCATGCTCAAATGTTTGTTTGTATAAGAGATTATTGACAAAAATCAGTGTCGACAAATAGCAACTATAGCACACTATAGCACTAGCATAATGGAAGTTACAAAAATTACTATTTTTCCACGATATGCTATTCAGTACAAAGAGTTATCAAATAGAGGCTATAGTGGCACATTATAGCACCGTAGCATAAAGGAATTTGAACAAACAACTATTATCTGAGATCCACAATTGACAACACTCGCAAAAATAAGATAAGTGACCACAAACTAATAAAAATGCATCCAATGATTAAATAATAAATAAATAAATAAACAAATATCAAATTGATAGGTGAGAAATCCTTACTTGGAAAAAGTTATCCCACAATTTTTCAAATGGTAGAGAACCAGGAGTCAAAAACATGAAGGCAATTTTCGGATTTTTCGGAACAACAACTGGTGAGTTCAAAATATCCCTAAAAACAACATGTGAAGCAATCTCATCATCTGTGTATTCCCTTGCAGACACAGGAGGAAGCCAATTAGCTATAGGTTTACACCGTCTATAAGAGAAGACATTACAAGCTGTACTGTTTTTTGACCGGTAGATATAAGCACATGTTATGAACATGATTACAAATGAAGCCAAGAGAATAATCCACATTGGCTTCATCATGGTAGGACGGTGGCGAGATCCAGGACAGATCTGCATATCGCCCATGTTTAGACGCCAAAATTTCGCTGTCTTCATCTATGTAAATGAATCACAGCTTTCACCTCCAAAAAATCTTCTTTTCATGCATATTCAGTACCTCACAAGAAATCTTGAATTGATTCCAAAGCAGAAAAATCTGAAATAAAAACACTAAAGGTCAATACATTGGAAAACAACCATAGAAATCCACTCAGTTTTGTACACTGACAATAATTTCAAATGCTATCAGAAATACTTTTGTACATTCAACAACAACAAAACCTTATAATCGCACTAGATAGAGTTCACTACACCAATCTATAAAACACCGACACAGACATGACGTTGACACTGACTCGATGACATGGTAATGATATAAGAAAATGAAAGTAATTGAATGTGACCATATGTGTTAAACACGTCTTCAATCTGAGGTGGGGTGAACATGCAAATATTTTCTACTATAAACCAAATTTCACACAAGACATTGACACTGACATGATAAAAGGTTATAATTTAAGATAATAAAAGTAATTGAATATAACCACAAATGTGGGACACACATCTTCAATCTGAAGTGAATATGCAATAAAGACATAAATTGAATGTCGCCATAATTTTGTATCATAAACCAAATTTCTAACCAAACCATTGATACATTAAAGCAAACATAATTTCCAGTAAAAATAAATAAAAAATAAAAATCAGGTTGTGAATTCCAAACATCACTGATAGATGAAGAAATCGAACTATCCAATTATTATCCATTAAATTAAATAATATTGCTGAAAAAGCATGAAGGAGTGAAGGGGTAGTAATAAGTAAGGTTTAATATTATCGACAAAGAGATACTTGGCTAACATTTAAACAATAATTAAGAATTGGTAAAATAATAAGAATGAATAACAATTCCATTGTTGAGAGAGATAAATCATCATAAATAAATGGATGCGATACAACAATAACATTGAGAAATCATAAATCATAAACAAAAAACATGAAACATGAAACATTTGTCGACATTATAAAATAAACAGAATTAAAATCAACGTACATTTGTTTATTTGCGAATAGTGCAGATAGAGAGAGAAGAGTGTGTCTGTTTGTGTTGTGAAGTTTTCTGTTTGGTGTCGGGGGAGAGAGTGTGGGTTTGGTTTGTGATTTGATGATTCCTTAAGAAAACGAAACGTTTTGTTTTGTATTGTTTTTGAGGTGTTTGTTTTTCTTTGTGTTTTTTATTTTCAATCTTAACAAAAAAAAAACGAAAAAAACACGAAAAAAGGAAGAAAGTCGAGTGGCAGTGGGCAGTGGGCAGTGGCTAGTTGGCAAACCAAGACGACGAAACAGTCGCTTTAAATTTTTTTACTTAAATTACATTTCTCATCCTTTAAATTACTTTTAGTTTTTATTCGATCTTGTAAATTTTATTCCTTTAGTTTTAATCTTTTAAGCTGTAATCTTCGGTCACTTTAATTCCTGAAATTATTGTAGTTTTATTTTTATTTTTTAAATTATAAATATTTAATATTTAATTTTTTAAATTATAAATCTTAAATAATTTAATTATTTTTAATAATATTTAATATTATAATTTCTTTTTTATTTTAAAAATCTTATTTAAGCGACTCAATATTTATCTTTTTGTAAACTAAAGATAAAAATATTTAATGCTTATAATTTAAGAGACTAATGTACCAAAGATTTATATAAAAATGAAAAAATTAGATAAAGAAACAATATAAAAAAAAATTAGAGGACTTTGTAATTTCATTTTTTTTATAACACACTTTTTCTATTTT
>JBBPBS010001075.1:4365448-4406609 GCA_037974835.1 Cicer judaicum | reverse complement strand
AATTCTTATTTTTATTAGTGTGTGAAATTGATCCATCTATTTTAAAATTGATAGCTTGACATAATTAAGATTATGTGACTTAAGAATAGATTATGTGAAATAATTAATACCCAAAGTATAAAAATAAAACTCTCTAAAAACATCAATTTAAAATTATAAAATTATACATTTTTGTAATTTAATTAATATAAAATTATATGCTATGTTGTTTTTATTATGTCATATCATTCTTTTCTAGTTAAAAATTCTTATTGAAGGACAAAAATTATCAAATTCTAAATAGATGATATTACTTTGTAAATTGATGAAATTAAGGACTAAAATTTTAATTGAACCAAAATTCTAAAAGTATAAATGTTTTATTAAAAAGTTGAATAATTAACATGTTCGATTGGGGGCACCCACATGTTAACATTTGTCTTAAATAAAATATTACTTTGTACAAATGCTGCAATAGTAAAGTCAAAAAAATATGTTATTAGTTGTTATAAAATTTTAATATTTTGTTATTTAATCTTTATAAAATTTTAATATTTTATTTTCATTAAAAACTTAAAAGGAGACATAATGGCAACAAAATAATGACATAAATTGGATAGTATTATATTTTTAGTTATGTTTTTAAGTTTTGTCATAACGTTTTTCATTTTTTTTAAATAGAACATGAAATGTGATCAATTAGTATGCAATGTCCATCTTTATAATAGTTTTAATATTAATAGTTTTTATTCTACATTAATATTTTATATTATAATAATTTACAATTAATAAAAAATTTATAACAGGTAATAAATATTAAGAAAAGATGATGGAGAACCTTCCACATGTAAAATGATGACATAGATAAGCTAGATTGTTTGTAAATCATTCTCAATTATTTTTAAGAAATATTTTTCAATTTAGCTATTTACTGAATTTTTTCTCCTTTGTAAAAAAAAATATTATTCAGTAGTAATGTATACAAGTATAGTTTATGTTTAATACATATAGTATTTTTACTACTGTTATTTTTGGGAATATCGTACTTGAAAACATTTTCAAGTACATGATAGATGATAGATTTAACTATGTAACAATGGAAGGCATAAGTATAGGAGAAAAAAAGCCTTAACATAGCTCCAAAAGCTTTTGAAATGAAAGAGAATGGAAAAGGTGGAATTATCATTGACACTGAGAGTACACTAAATGATATAGTAGGAACCAACATTGGATATTGACATATTTTTCTTAAATAAAGAATTACGCTGCAAAAACATCACGTGATTCTCAAGACATTCTAACTATGTCCGCACCTTCAAACAATCACCTATCATTTGTTATTTGAGACATTCTAAATGACGATGGCATTTAAAATGGAACAAAGGAAAAATACAAACTAGAGAAGAAAAACTATGACTACCCTTTTCTAATAATCAACTTCTTCTCTCAGCCTTCCCTAAAATCCCTTAACAACATAAGAAAGTTACAAATAAATATGCAACAACCATCAAAATTTACAAACAATATTTTTACAAAGTTACACAATGGAGTATAAAAGTTTGCAAACATTTTTATAACATAAGACGCTGTAACAAAACAGCAGCATGGCCATTAGGTGGCTCTTTGGCAAATTCTTGATGAATATGGTACATCCAAACAAATGGTACCTATAAAAATACATCAAACTACCAACAATCAGTAAAAAAAATTGTAGTTGAAAAATCCTTATGTAAGTTCATACTCTAAATTTTGTTTGAAATAAGAAGTAGTATCAACAATATGCTAGCTAGAAGTTCCTTATCAAAACAATAAATACATTTTTTTACACAGTAAATAATATATGCATAAAAATCATATATTGAAATATTTGAAATTTTCAGCACAAATATTATAGATATAGATTACTTATACATGTATGTATAATTAAACGCCAACCATGTAATACCAAAGGTAACACAGAGAAGATGCATTACTTGTTTTAATCAACTTTTTATCAAATATGTTCTGCCAAGCAATGAAACGAAAAAATAATCAAACATACCATACCCCTCCTCACTGAAAAACCAATGTTACATAATGAAATTAATAGCAAAATAATTAAGATACCTGCCTAATGTGCATCAACTTGTTAGATCAAACATAACCAAAATTGCAGCAGAGTCCTCAAAAATTTGGTCTTCCAATTTTCCATCCCTGCATACATAATAAAGAGGATAATACACCCTTAAGTTATCGTCATCACCGAGACCACCATGAATATTATCACTCCTAAAACAAACAAACAATATATAATTGACAACACACCCCAATGATGTTAGAAAAAAAAGCCGCCGCGCCTTTAATGTGCTCACAGTTCTTCCAGCAACTGGCTCTTCCGCACCTTTTCTCTGCCGCAGGCAGAGTGGCAAACCATCACAAAGCTCTCCCTGTTCGCTTCATCAGTCGTCAAGTATCGCTGCAAACAACACAAAGTCCAAAAGAGGAGAAGACTTTGCATCTGTAAAATGCTTAAATGTAACAATCTCCTCCCAAATAATGTGTGGATTCCTTTGCTGTAAATGGAAGGGCCAAAATGTTCCATAAATAAAAACTATTTACCAATATATAGTGAAATGGAAAAGCTAATTACCAATATACAGTGAAACATTGAGTGACATTGTTGAAACATTTTGGAAAATGTCCAAAACAACAGTAATTGCGAATGTGAAACTGTTCAACCAGGGATATCTCCATTCACCAATATTGCAATCCTCCACGAAATATTAGTGCTCGGAATCTGAAACAAATGTCAACAATAGTTATTGCTATTCTACAAAAACAAATTTAAAAATGTGCTAAAATTGAAATTACAATAATATTCCCAATTTTAGGCAGGGAAACTTGCTTCAGAAAACTTATCAACTTTTATATATAATAATAAAGATAAAGATATATTGAATGTAAAGACACAAAAGACCTAAAAGTCTTGTTATCTTTTGCAATCCACTGAATCAGCTTTCACTACCTCGTGCTTGAAATAAATTTTTGACATAGTTCAATGCATCATTTTTTTTCTACAATATAATGAAAGACTAATACAGTTATGTAAGACATCTCAAATATGACCATTTCGTTACACAAAGTGACAAAGGGATGGTAGATCATTACACACACGCAGCACATGCATGCACAACAAACTCCATATAAACTTAATTATATGGAAAATATATACCTGCAGGTTTCGTCTGTGTGGTATCTTTGCTTGCACTACAAGAAACAAGAGAGACATTTCCATGTTAAATAAAGTCCTTTAATTTTGTATTCCAAACGTTCATTTCATAGGCTCTTTCAGGTCAGAAATGATTTCCTTTGCTAATTGATTAGCTTCATGCATCTCCCCTTTGGTACAAAGTGCAGCAATTCTAGAATAATAGAAATCAAAGGCGCGCTGTTTGGATCTTTTCAAATAACTATCGTTATTTGACATTTGATTCCTTACATCCCCAGTATCACAAGATCCAGAATCCAAACCACTTTTGCAATACGAAGGTAGAGACGTGGAAGATTTTGAATCAAAATCCTTCGGTTCGTAAATCTTCTGTGATTTATCAGATCCTTGATTATAAGTAGACAACCTTTGAACAGGAAAAAACATGCACGCGATTTCATTGAGAACAGTAACAGCTTCTTTAATGCTTCCTTGCTCACACAAAGTGGCAAGAAAATCATATATTGACTCGGTATCAACCTCGCTGTTGACTATGTTAATCGTCTCTGTGACATTCTCGGACTGAAGCATTTCTCTCAAGACACTCCTGGCTTCTTCCATCCTTCCCTTGGTACATAGACCTCTTATCAAATACAAGAACCCTAAAAAATCGGGTAATATATCCTTTCCCTTGAACTTATAATAGAATTCAAGGGCTCCTTCCATGTCACCCTTCTTGCAATAGCAATTTATTACAGAACTAACTGTAAAATTGTTGAACTCGATACAATTTTTCTCCATATCATTTAGAAGCTCAAATGCCTTGTCTAGTTTTCTGAACTTAGATATAGCATCGAGTAATGAATTGTAAACTTGTGTTTTTGGTTGAAATCCCTTGAGGAGCATTTTCTTGAAAACATGTTCGGCATCTTGCAAATAACCTTCCCTACATAGAGCATAGATTAATGTAGCATAAGTTATTTCAGAGATCATCAAATTAAGTTTCTCTAAAGAATCAAATAGCCGAAATGCTTCAATAAGACAACCCTCATTGCATAATCCATTTATTATTGAATTATGTATGACTATGTTCAAATTCATCCCCTTCTTTTTAATAAAAACACAAAGATCCAATGCTTTATTGAGATATCCTCCTTTGCATAAGCCATGAATCACAATGGCATAATCAACATACGTGATCGGTAAATTATCTTGAACACCCATGACAAGCTTATATGCATCCAAAGCTCTACATTCCTTTATGAGTATCTTGAGAATGGAGGCAGGAAAAGTGACTGCTGAAGAATTGTCCAACGTTTTTCCAAGAAATTGAAGAGCTCTATCGACATCTTTCAGACAAAGGTAACGTACAAGTAACTTTCGAACCTTTGGTTCTACTAAACCATACTCTTTCAAAAAGAAATTCAAAAGAGGCAGAGTTTGCTCCCTATTCCCAACACTAAGAAGCCTTCTCAAAAGTGAATAATAAGACTTGCATGTGACAGGTAACCCTGTCATTTTCATTGCTAAGCACAATTGATTTGCATCATTGAGTAATCCTCTTTTACACAATAAAAATATGGAATCGTTACATACCACATTATATAAATCTGTCCCCAACCCTTCCATTCTGGAAATCAAATCTAAAATCACTTTTGAACTGTTTTCTTTGAAAATTGTCTTCATTAAAACCCAATATGTACCTGTATCCAACACAAGATCTTTGTGATTGAGTTCAAGTAATGCTTCAATGGCCATTTCTACCATACCCTTCTCGCAAAGTCCGTCAATAATACTATTGTAGCACGCATACGAAGATATTGATGTCTTTCTGAAGTCATCAAATACCTCAAGTGCCTCATCAATTCTACCAACTTTGCAATACCCATCAATCATCGTGCAGTACGTAACAGAATTTGGAACCAGATCCATTTCTGGCATTCCTTTGTAAAGTGTATAAACATCTTCAAAAGAACCCATCATAAACAATGCTCTAATCAATACATTACACATTACAACATCCATAGTGATACCAGATTCTTCAAGCCGCTTCTTCGTTTCCAAAATCCCCAAAACGTTCTCCTCTTCTGTATACCCGTGCAACAACGTACTATACGTAATCACATCTGCAGTCACATTTTTCGAGAACTTGTCCGCCTCCTGTGTCCTTCCATACTTCGACAAACCATTTACAACAGCATTGTATGTTACAACACTCGGACTAATCCCTCTCTTCTCCATTTCATCAAACAATCGAAACACACTATCAAAATCACCTATCCTTCCAAACCCATCAATCAAAACAACAAACACAAATTCATCAAGCTCAATTCCCAAATCTTTCATCCTCTCAAAAACACCAAATGCTTCTTCAACTTTACCCTTCTTACAGTATGCAGACATTATAGCAGTATAAGTAACCTTATTAGGTCTATGCCCTTCTTTAATCATCTTAGCCAAAAAAGTAAAAGACTTATCAACATCACCTAACTTAGAAAACCCATCTATAAGTATAGTATAACTAACAAAATCATGAGATATACCCTTTTCCAAAACCATTTCTCTTATCTTACTAAAAACCTCAACCAAAACCTTTTCTTCAACATATCCACAAACCCAAACACTATACAAAACAACATCCAAACCCAACCCATCTTCCTCCATCCTACGAACCAAATCATAAACTTCATGAACCCTTCCTAACTTACAAAGAGCATTCACAATAGCAGTACAAGTCACAAGATTCGGCCGCCACGCACCTCTTGAGCGTGCGACATTGTCGAAGAACCACAGCGAAAGTTCTGGTTTTCCAACCCTACAAAAAGCTGAAATCACCGAACTACAAACAAAATCATCAAAAGGGTACTCATTTCTATGTTCCGCCACCAATTCAAGAACCTGAATTGCCTTACCCACATGACCCAAATAGCAAAGATTTTGAATTACGCAACAAAAAACTGAGGAAGAGAGGAAAACGTTACGGTTTACCAAACAATGTCGCAAAACGGAGAGTGTCTTATCTGGGTCTTGGCGCGTGAAGCAAAAACCACGAATGAGTGAGTCCCACGCGCGAGATGGGGTTTTGTAGTTTTTCTTCATGATATTTTCTGCTTGTTCAAAATTGTGAGATTTGAGGAGTGCCCATGTGAAGAAATTGTGGGTATTGTGGTTTGTGGGGATTCTGTTGGTGGTGAATTGGTGGAAGAGGTTGATGATTAGGTTGAATTTGCGGAGGTTGAAGAGGAAGAAGATGAAGGTATTGATTGAATTGGGAGTGGGTGTGAAACCACGTTTGAGTGAGGAAGAGAGGGTTGGTGTTGGTGGGGGGAACAACATAGAATGGAAAAGGAAGGGAGTTTTGTGTTTGGTTGTTTTGCATTACAACGTTGTTGGGAAATCGGATGGTGGTGCTACGTCGGAGACCAAAGTGAAGAGTGGTGAGTGAGAAGAAATGTGTCTTCTCTCTCTCTCTCACTCTCTCTTCCCCCATATTGGGCCTGCCCAAATCCTCCAATTTTCTCATACGATCCGGTCCAAACTTCACAACATGTTCTATCACCAAAATAAAAAAATAAAAAAGTTATATTCATATGTCCTTCATATTTTCTTAAGTCTCCAATTTTTTATTTGAATTAATCAATCTGAAGTTAGATTTTATATGTCTAAATTGAAATATTTAAACGTGTATTTGAGAACATAAGAGACAAAAGAAGAAACCTAACAATAAATTAGTTTTGGACTGAGGCTTAATTTGCTCCAACTTCAGTCCAATTATCATGCATCTAAGAATCATAGCATAACAATGAAACTAAAGGAAATCCGAGGTGGGTGAACACCAAAACTCACTTGGATCTTTTTTCAAGACTACACAATGACAATCATAATCTCGACCATAAGATGACAGTGATTATCATTTATCAAAGACATGGTTCAAAATCAAATGATTCACAAATCATGGAATACAACTCATAGCGCAAATCGACTGCTTCTAAACCCTACAAATAAATAGGAATCTGACTTAGGTGGAAAATACATATTATTCTAACTCTAAAATCTCTCACTTTTAGACACAAACTTCGTTGATAATTAAAATAAGAGTACTCCCATAAATAAAAGGAAAAATCTTGTGACAAATGAGAAGACATGAATTGTGTCGTGGCCTAAATTTTCGAGTGTTTCTTTAATTCAATAATTTGGCACCAAAGTTTATTTAATATGGAGAAAATGTTGGAAAACCCTTAAAAAAATAGAAAAATTGTCTTTGAAACCAAATTTTGAGTTCGGGAGTCGATTAAGTTCAAGGAATGTATTAGCATCCTACGATATCTGTTAAAATACGGTTACCTATAATTAGTTGTGAAAAATTAATGTTAACTTATATAAATTTATTTCTCCTTCTTTAAATGCAAATATAATTTTTTTTAAATAATTTAGAAATAAAATTGTATTAAAAATATAAGGTAAAAAAAAAAGTTTTATTGTTATAATTAGTTGAGTAACAAAACACATTTGATCCATCATCATCCGGACATTTAGATGATGTTTCTCAAAGTCAAATTGCTCTAGCTATTAAAGTTATGTCTCAATTTGAAAGGACAAATGCTTTTAAGCAACATTTAAAGGAAATTGACTTGATTGATAGGAAGAATGAGCTAGAAAGGTATTTGTTTGAGGCAAATTATGAAGAGGATGACAAATTTGACCTTCTTTTTTGGTGGAAACTCAATTATGTATGTTTTTCAATCTTGTCAAAAATAGTTAGAGATTTGATGACTACCCCAGTTTCAACCGTTGCCTCTGAAAGTGCATTCAACGCTAGTGGGATAGTATTAGAGACTTTTAGGAACCCTCTTAATCCAGTAATGGTAAATGCTTTAATTTGTACTCAAGATTGGTTAAAAGTCTTTCATTTTTCAATTCAAAAATCTCAATTTGAGTGAAGAATTTGAGTTAACATAGATTTCCATAACATGTGACATTTTTTGCTCACAAATACTAAATAAAATATTAATTAATTCGTTACAACTTTATAAATAAAAATTTTTCAATTAACTTCAAATTTTCATGGAGGAACGAGTAGTTCTTCACGAACGTCCATAGTTACATAAATAAGAGCAATAACTCAATCACAACCACTTGGTTGTGTTTGAGTATGTTTTAATTACCAATTGTAACTTAATTCTATAAATTTATTTACTTGTTGTATTTTATAATTTTCCAATATATACTAATAAAATATTTCATTTATTTGCATACAATTTTTAAACTATATTATTTTTTGAACTCCAATATGATACTTATTTGGAGTTGGACCAATATATACCTTCATCATTTTGGGTTAGAGGCATGATGGAATGTTTTGGAGATGGTTTGAAATACCTGACTGCAAGTCAAAGACTTGGTAGCTAGGTTCACCTTGTTTTTATATTTTGATATTTTATTTATGGCATGATTTTTAATATTACAAAATTCTATTTGACTACATTCAATTTTAATATTCCTGTTATAACTATTGGACTTCATCTTGCATTTATGTTGTGTTTGTGCCATATAACGCTTTTCACCCACCAATTTAACATATATATGGATGGAGTTTATGACCCACCATTTTGCTTAGAGATGTTTTTTTACTTATGAGTCAGGAAAATGGGATAGTAATGTTCTCCTTGAAAATATTTTTAGATTTATTGTTTTAATTATGCCACCTAATATGATCTCCTTGTTTGTGCAGAAAGTTCATTTTGTTTGTGAAAGTTGGTCATTCTAAATTACAGCTCCTTATTAATTTGTTGTCCAATTTAAATATTTAGTTTTTTGGGTTGTAATTTAAAATATTTATAATTGTATCTTTGTATGTCATTTAGGTATAATGGTTGTGTAGTGATCCTATATGATGCATATCATCATGTTTGTTGCCAACAAATTGTTGTTTACTTTATTGAAACACTCAATCTGATGCATATTATGTTTGTTGCCAGTAAGTTGATGTTTTTCTTGTTGAGATTAAGTGAATTTACAATTATGTCAGTTTTAACCCCTTACTTGAGGTACCTTGTGATACTGGTTGGGTTTAATTATTAACATATTATATGTATGTTTTATCTTTAGTATCTAAATTTTGCAAATTGTGTTTATCCATTGCCCATATAATATCATATTACTTTTTAAAAAATTCGGTTGAAATGGTGTTATTTTAGGTCCAATATAATTGAACATAATATGAGAAGATTTTTATTTAAATCTTCAATATAAAAATTCAGTTTTAGCAAAAAAAATTAACAATTTTGAAAAATTAACAAGAATATATTAAAATTGGTCCAAATATGTTTAAAGTGGTCCAAATAGTTTAAATTGTATTATTTATCCGACTAAATCGATGAACTGAATCCGTCAAAACTGAGTGAAAAATTCATCGTGAAAAGACCTAAATTTACCACCGTAGTTTGTTGCGGAGTGAGCCTTTTGACGTGAGTTTTTATGTTTATGGGTGTCGATGAGTTGCAATTTAATGAGCCACAAGAAGTTAATATAATTGATTTATATTTGTTGGTTCAAGAAGTCAATATAAGTTATAGAATGCCAAATTTTGCAATAGGTGCAATATTTTATTAGACATTTGAGCATATAATAAATGGTATTTATTAAATAAAAAATAATAATAGACGCGTAGTACATCTTACTCTAATGGTAGCAGCACCTACCACTAGGAAGGTCGAGTTGGACCAAAACAAAACCTAACACCACATCAATAAGATATATAACTAACATAAGAAACAAAATGATAGAGTCATTCATATCCACGATGAATGGAAAGTAATAAGTTTGCGTTTCCTATACTTTAGTCAAGTCCTCGTGTTCTAAGTCCAGCTTTAAGTATATATTCACATATCAATCAAAGGCCCTACCATATGATATTAATATGCACTGTTCTGTCCCATCTATCACGGCTCTTATCATACAAATTAAGGATTAAGGCTTAATAACTATCATTTGTTACCTTTTTAGGTATTTTATAAATAAAATTTAGAGTGAAGACACGATGTCTCATCTTAAAATTTATTCAACACTTAAACATATTTAAAACTTAATTTTTTATTAATGTTTTCAAATACATAATTTAACATATCTTTTGAAAAACAAATGAATTAATATATAATTTATATATCTTTACTTCCTTAATTTTTTTTATTGATCTTTTGATAATTCAAATGATTAAGATCTATTTTTATAAATTTATTTCATATTAACATCTTTAAATTTATAATTTAACATATTTTTTGATACATCAATAACCAATTGACTAATGAGATTAGATTTTATTTTGATATCAAATGTGACATCACATACAATCTAACTTTATATGAGATATATATGCAAGTATTTAAATTTTATTTTATAATAATATATTTAAATAGTAAAAAATTAATATAAATTAATATGTTTAAATTATAGAAAAAGTTATCATATTAATATTCTAACATAAAATACACAATTTAATATTATAATAATTATCATAATAATAATAATAATAATAGTAATTTGTCTATATTTACTTAATCAGACGACTTGATAAATTTAAAAGTTAGATCTTTTTTAGTTTAATAGACTTTTAAAAAAACATTAACCTTATATATTTTTAAAAAAATTGGTTTGATCTGAGTCTGACTTAGACTAAACCATAGATATTTTTGGTCAGTGGGGCCTATTTCTTAATTCTTAAGCCAAAAGATTTATTGAGAGCTAAACTACGAAAATGATACTTTTATTAATTGAATTAAGATATATTATTAAATATTGACAAAAAGGTCAAACTACAAAAAACAAAAAAAACAATAAACTACTGACAATGAGTTAGATGTAGTGAAAATCTCTTTGAATTCAACTATTAAAAGGATTGACAATATTATGAATCTCACGTTTAAAAAAACTCATTAAAATAGTGAAGTCGTGAAGTTATTCCACCTAATAAATTAGTTTTTTGAATTGAACTTCCATTGTATATAATACCAATACATAATTGTTGAGAACTTAATGTAGTAATGTTTTTTATTAAGTGTGTCTATAAATTATGTGTTTCGTAGAAGAATCATGGTGCATTTGGAAGAGCTAATTTAAGATATCTTATTATATAAGTAATTGCTAAATTATTTGAAAGAGCTTATCAAAATGACTTATATGCACAGTTATTTTTAGTTTATTTTAATGAATTCTTGAAGATAGTTTATTGTTATAAGTTTATACAAAGTTTACCCTCATTAATAATTAATGATAAGCTTTGTATCTAAATTTCCTCCTTGCTTGATTGTTATTAATGTTTACATTATAATTAGTAAAATTCTTTGACTAAATCAATGCTCAAAGCTAGCATTATCAGCATAGCAAAAATGAAAGAAAAAAAAAGACCTGGTTGGTATACTTGGTCAGTAACCCATTCCCTACGGTTTGGTAAGAAATTTTGGTGTCTGAAAAAAGAATGGAAATTGACCTTTTGACTTTAGTTAAGCTTAAGTCATTGCATTGCTGCAAAAGTTCTTATAAATAACTCTATTGTTCATATCAGGTTTCATCTTGTGTTTCAAAATATAAGCACTTCAAAATAGAAATGACCCTTTTGTGTCCTTGCAATTAACTTTCTAAGTAAGAAGATATACACAAAGGAATAATTAATCACAAAAAAACACATCTTAGGTAACCAACAAGCTTCCATTTCCTTTTCTTAAAGTCTTCTAAGGCTTAAAAAACCATACTTTTTCATCTATGTATCAATAGTTAATTCCCCATTGCCTATTCTTTATTTTTTTTCTTAAATCAACTATCCTCCGCATGCAACAACATAGACTAACCCCTCGACTCAAATAGGACCACAAAGGCCAGTGAAACTTCTCAGGTCTGAATTTTACCTCAAAGTCTCTGGTTAAACTTGAAGAGATTTAAATCATCTCATTTAAGCATTTTTAGTCCCTATTCCTTTTATATTACACTATATTGACTATATTGTTAATATATGCATATATAAGTATATATATACCTAAGTACTACTCTTTCACACTTCATCATTAACCATCAAAGAAGCTAAGATGGGAGGGTGTTTTTCTTCAAGATCATCATGTACATCAAAAACTATCCGTTTAGTTCATCTAAGTGGTTATGTAGAAGATTTTGAGCAACCAATAACAGTAAACCAAGTTACATGTGGAAATCCACCAACTCATTTTGTTTGCACTTCTCTTCAACTTCTTTCATCTTCATCAAAACCATTGAAGGGTGATACACTACTTCAACCAGGAATTGTGTACTTCATGCTACCTTACTCAATTCTACAAGCTGATGTTTCACCTGTTGACTTGGCTTCACTTGCAAAGAGGCTAACTGCAAAGGCTAAAACAAGAAGATTTGAAGATAAAAAGAAGACAATGAAAGGTAGTCCTTTGTTAAACAAAAATGAGTTGAGGAGTGTTTGGAGTTCACCTTCGAGGAGTCCCGGCCAAGTTGGTGTGGCCGAGGGAATCGGTATGGCGTATGGAGGAGGGAGTACATGTCGGGGGCGGCTATGGAGACCTTTGTTGGATACTATTAGAGAGAAGTCATTCAATAGGAGTAATGAATCTGACTTGCAAGAAAATCATTAAAGTTTTGAAGATCATGGATTAAGGTAACACATGAGAGAAAAAATAAGGCATGTTAGGTGGTTTTGATGAATCTGTTTGGATTGACTTTTTTAAAATTTGATTTTGAAGGCATGTTAGGCACATTTGATTTTGAAAATTTCTTTCTGTATGATTCTCCAATGAATGTTCCTATAGACTATGATGTAAATGTTTAAGCTCTT
Source organism: Cicer judaicum (assembly GCA_037974835.1). NCBI lineage: Eukaryota > Viridiplantae > Streptophyta > Magnoliopsida > Fabales > Fabaceae > Cicer > Cicer judaicum. Next base: position 4,393,614 of record JBBPBS010001075.1, on the reverse strand, counting down.
GATATTTCAGTTTGTAGATTTCATGATAAGTGTTATATAACTAGAATTGGATTCAAGTGAAGTGTGATTTAGGAGACATGGACTATTTCAAAACCCTTAAACAATGCAGTCTTCTGCTTAATTATGTGCTTTGTAATTATAATTTGTGGAGTAGTCAGATCAAAAGAAATTTCTGCTAGTGGAATCTGTAATTTTTTTGGGTACAATAAGAAGTTTGTAGATTGCATGATTAGAATATGCAAACAATTTATAAATTTCAAGTACTTGTATGATATTTTAAGTCTAAATTAAGGATAAAAGAGTATTGAACATTTGTATTTGTTAAGTGTAAGGTAGCCAAACTTGGAATCCGAGATACAATTGATTCTTTCTGTGAGGTTGAATAGTTCAACTGGATTGAAGTAAAGATAAAAAAGTTAAAAGTTTAAATTATGATAAAGATGAGAACAACTCAATTTTCTTATAAAATAAACTATTGGTTTCTTGTGAGAAACAATCAATATGAGGTCTAGCACAAGGTAGATTTAAATTGCTTTAATTCATAGATAGATTGGTTTGCCAACTAATGATGACTTTGATAATAATTTCTGCAACTGATAGTTTGTAAAATATAATAAATTTATTATAGTAATGGTGAAATCGTAAACTATATAACAAACTACAAGGTTACAATAGGAGAGGGTGGGACCCACTTTTGAATAGGTAAACAATCCCAAGCCCCTTCTTTGCTTTGAGACAATATGAAATGTTTAGGAACCCAAGTTTCTCCTTTGGACTCTCTTTCTCTCGTAACCTCCCTTTGTCTTTCCTCCACAACTTTCTTTGCTTCTCTTGCTTTTTCCCAGTCTTTGTTCAAGATGGCTTGACTTAACTCATTCCAAATAAGTGCTGATTCAGTTGGCCACACACTCTGTGGAAGAAAGCACAAGAGAAATATCAGGTTAAATTCAGGAAGATGTACACATTCACAATCATATTTTACTTCAGAAATACTATGCTTTTGGTGTTATTGTGCTATCATATGCTATATAGCATGACACCTCATATTGAAGTACTGATGCGGTATCTGACACTGACACTTGTAAATTATATTTAATAACTTTTACTCTTTTTTTTTTTAATTATTACTGGTGTCTAGGTAGACTTCATGTAAGTGTTAGTGTCGTGTGCGTGTTTAGGTCTATGTCAATGGATCACTGAATTTAATTGACCACTATTTAGAACAACAACCACTATTTCAGGTGTATATTTAAACATAAATATAATGCATTACCTTTGCATCCTTGACAACAGGAGCTTGTAGCCTTGTAATAACTTCTTTTGCATCATATATTACTCTTTGTTCTGAATTATTTGTATCCTTTACTGTTACAGTACTGCAGCATATGATAGGATTAGAAACATAGTATATTAGTATCATTGAAATATTACAAATATCAAATTGATGACTCCACTATGTTTTAATAGACTAAATACCCAAATTGATTGTTGAAATTGTAGAACTATATCAATCTATTCCCTCACATTATAGATATTTCAAAATGATCCCTGAAATTGCATAATTTTAATCAAATATGTCCCTCTATTAATATTTGCAACGACTAGAATGACATTAAGTAGGTCATATCAAGGATGAATTTGAAACTAAATGAATAATGCCATTCATGAATTTGATGACAAATCCAGATAGAAAGGCAAACTTGATCAACAATTTTCAATTCCAGATATCATTGTGGAATATTGATAATGTAAGGGAACTAGGTTGATATATGAACAAGAATAGGGAATGTTTTGAGATAAGAATTCAAAGCTTGAAAGTGAGATACCTATCCCAATGGCCATTAACTTTATATAAAATCTTTGATGTCAAAGAATCAATGATCTTCCCCTTTATGAGTCTTCTATTTCCACCAAATCCAAAAAAAGATTGACTTATGTAACTCAATTCTGCCACAAGGCCTGTTTCTATACACTTGATATTGACATCCCCAATCCAATCAATTCCAGGGACAGGAAGAATTCTTATAAACAGATTAGGTGAATTCATTTCATATGTTTCTCCATGATTGAGGAGCTTTAGCTGCCTTTTTCCATGCACCTGAGCCTCCACTGACCTTCCTACATATTTGAAAGTCGAAAATGAGTTGAATGTAAAGTGATTTATGTTTTAATGCATCTACATAAAAAAATTGATTTTGTTGATTCCTATTTAGATAATTTAGATCAAAATTATTTGAGAATTTATTTAATGTCATTGCAAAAGTTAGAAATCTACACTTTTGGATAGAATTGGTTTTAGGGCTGAAATCAACTTCAGAGCTGGAGCTTAATATAATAAATTATAATCATAAATCTGCATGATTTGAAATTGCAGTTGCAATTACACTAAAAAAATCTATATTACAGTAAAATACTGATAAATACAGCCACAAATATAGTTGTCATATTGTTGCAGAGACATCTAAAATTATTATAATACGGCCGCAACTGCGGTTGTGCAGACCGTAATTTCCATAAATCTGCTACAGATTTAGTAAAGGCAGTAATTCATTTAACAATAATTAACTTTCTCTTAATGACACAGCAGATGACATATTAAAGAATTTTACCATTGAACTTTGCAACAGGGTAATGACACCATATGATTTCTATGTTTTCTTTCTGATCAGTTGCATGAAGGGCGGATAAAGCAGGGTGATGAGATACCTGCAAACAATCAAATACAAGAATACAATTATCTATGAAAAATGAGTTTAATTATAAACTAACATTGTAAAATTTATGCAGATTTCCAATCAATATTCTCCATCATAATATATTTACTTCTTGTATAACTTGTTTATAGCCTAAACATAAATCTACATTCTCAGTATATATAAATTTATTCTAAAAACTAGTTATTTGTGATATGACAAGTCAATGATATAAGACTATTATGAATATAAGCACCGACACCAACATTGAAGAAACACTGATACTGACACCAGACACCAATAATAATTTAAGAAGATACAAAAGATTGAATGAAACTACATGACATGTGTCACTTTCAGAGACTAATCCGTGTCAGACACATAATAAACCTTCAATCTAAAGTCCCAATGCTTTATAAATAACTATGAGAAATCAAGTAACCATTTTGGTAATCGAATATACATCAAATTAACAACTTTGTGACTAGAATAAACATGCAGAACTGTCCGGTCTTGTGCAAGTGGTTAATACGCGGTATGGTTTAAGTGTTGTAAACATCATGAGGATATTGAGTTTGATTCCTACTTATAAAAAATATATTTGATAAAGAGCATATAGCATAGTAAGACATTGAAGGCATATAGCATAGTAAGACATAAAAAACACAAACCTGTTCTAGTAAGACATTGAGATTACCCTTGGAAACATGATGTGTCTCTCCAAGAATAGGATTATAAGGAGCAGTACCAAACATTGGAGGGCGTGTGGTGGAAATGCTCCATGCTACAACAGATATGAGTCTATCAATTGGACTCTGTCCAGTGTTACATTTGCTTAATAATATGTCTGATGAAGCTGTGGAATATATTGATTCACCATAGCACTGAAGTTGTGACTTTGGAAAATTGAATAGAGGTGGTAGCTGCACTTAGGAACAAGCACAAAACAATATTAACATTTTTATGTACCCTGTAGTTATTCATAAAATTAAGGAAAATCTAAGACTGAAAATTTGAATTCTTTGTTTTATAGTCAAATATTAATAAATTACTGGTTATTTTGATTGATCGAACTACCTACTTAAACAACAATTTGAATTACTTAATCTTAATTTAATTTTTTTGTTTATCTATAGCCATGTTTGTCCATATGAGCATGCACTTCATTTATTTCAAAGAAAAAGTGCATGAAAGAAGAGAACTTTGGAGAAGTTATCTTCTGTACTAGTTTTCTTTTTTAAATTAATAATACAATTTTCTTTTTCTCTTTGATTTGGGTTCCTAAAAATCGATTTCTAAAGAAGTGAAATGAACTAAAAAAATTCATTAAAATTAAAAATAAAAATAAAACATACACACCTAATAACCAATCTTGATTTACTATCCAATTAATAATAAATTATTTTAAAATCACTTTTAAACTAAACATTATTATCAAAAGTAGAATAAATTTAAACTAAAATTTGTGCCAAAATAAATTCATTAAAAAATGAGATATTTTTTAGTGGAATTTTGCTCCACTAAATAGAGTAATTTATTTTAGAGAATAAAATAAGTAATATATATTTGGTTCTTTAGTAACAAAACTTAATTTTCACTAAAAACTCGTTAAATATCAAATGATTTATGTTTGAATTTATTTATGTAAAATCGAATTGAATAATAAAATTTAGTATAAAAATTATGTTTGAATTTAAAAATTACAAATTTTGGAGGCAAAAGCTCTCAAATATGTCAAAATCAATTTACACCATTAAAATTGATTTTGACATTTTTGAAACCAAACATACACTAATTAATTGTTGGCACCAGAAAAATGAAAATAAATAAACTAAAACAAAACTGTGTCATGTGTCATGTTGGTTTTTATTTGATTGTGTAAAAGTGAGCAAGAAAAATATTTATGTAAAATTAAATCAATATTCTCAAACTAAATTTATTTAAGAATCATTATAAAAATAGAAAGATTTCAAACAAGAAAAGAGAAAGATAGTTTAAAGTGTTTATCTTCCAATAATAGACCTATTATAAACATTATTTTAATTTTATTTTAAAGTGAATATTTTTCTAAATAAATTACTCTTTATTTAGATGACATAGATTAACGAGTAATCAAATGTTTATTTATTGTATCATGTATAATTAACAAAAGTTTACATATAAATTTTAACTCATATTTTAAAGTTTCAATAATATACTTATTAATTTTTTAAATTTATGTTTACAATTTAGACGACTAATTTTCCTATTCACTGAAAAATAATCACCGGAGATTTATACATTGTTATTTTATTTAGTTTTTATTTCTTCTCTAAAGAAAAAAAAAACAAGAAACCTAGAAAATATGGGTGTGAAATTAAACTTGCCTGGAAACTTGAGAGATCAGATCCTGGCCGCACATTCTTAAGGAGACTTAATAAACGCTGTAAAATATTAGGAGCACTGTAATTTTCCTCCGAATCTGAATCTGAATCGACTTTTAATGAAAACGGCTTCGTCAATACAATCTCCTGCATCTCCATAATATAAAAAAATTGAAATTCTCAAATTTGAATTTATGATATTTTGAATTTGATTTTGGTATTGGTGCTCACAAATTCATACATCCATTATTTTATTTATAGCCTTCCAAGGGTTAATAATTATCTATGAATTCCCATTATTGATTTTCTCACGCGCATCTATTTTATCAAAATAATAATAATAACTACGTTATTATGTGTACAATTATATCTAATGAAGCAAGAATGAATTAATTGCGTTTACAATGCATTTATCATCTGATAAGGTTCTTCTTCGTGGCTTCATCCCTATAATTCTAATATTTGTAATATCTTATGTCATTTGATTGATACAACAACTAATATTTGTTAATAAAATTTTAAATTCTTTTTTTTAGTTTTTCACATGCTACTTTATTTATTTGAGATAATCTTATTCAGATTAGTTCTTGACAAAAGTTAATTTATGGGTAAATTATGATGACAAGCCAATAATTTCACTTTCTAGTTGAATTTCTCTTCCTACTCAACTCTAGCGCCAAGAATGCTAACAATTCATTTAAAACATTATTGAATTATTTTTCCCAGCGTTGAGTGCACGAAAAGAGAAAAGGGAATCAACTTAAGTCTAAAGTACTAAGAATTCACATGTACATTTATGTATGCTAAAGTGATTAATCATTATTATAATAGTATAACATGTAGAGTATATAATAATGAAATAAAATAACGATCCACCAGTAACTACGATGAACAAAACAAAAAGTTTCTGTAAAAAAAAAAAAAACACAAAGGTTTCGGAGTCCGGCCACAAGATTTTTTTTTTTTTTATATTATTTCTATTGAAAATAATTCAATTTAAGAATGAAAAACTCTCTCGATTGAAATTCGAACCAGAATTTACTTTAGTAAAGGACTAACCCCTGTAGATAACTCAATCAATTATCGCTATTGATTTCAATGGCAAATTTATATACAAAGAAATTAATAGAAAGGAGAATATAAAAACATAAAAGAGAAAATGAGAAAGTGTGTACCATGTAATAGAGGAAGAGTGGATTAATGAATATTGACGATGGTTTTGATGATATGAGAATCGGAAGATAATAATAAATATGAGAAGGTTGAATGTGGCTTAAAAATAAATAAAAAAAGGTTAATGAATCGATTATGATTTGATAAAAGAAGAATAGGAAAATTATATGTATGGAAAGAGCCTTTTGCAATTTTCCTTTAACGCAAATAAAACAGGATTCTGGGTGTTATAGCAGAGATTAATGTCGATGCTTTCTTTGTTTTCGTCATTTAATTTGCCTAACCCCTATACCCTACCCTTTATTCTTTTTGTTTATAAAAGTTATTTTAAGGATTAAAAAAAGTAATTATTTATGTTAGCTTATTGCACTTGACCAACCAGCCCACTCCTCCAAAAATAATAAAACCAGCCTTACATCTTCTTCTTTCTTTGTATATCAATTTTTTTTCTTTTATTTAAATAAATGATTTTTATGTATATTTAATTAATTTTATGGTATACTGTGATGTTTTATTTATTGTCTTGATACGATATTTTTTTTATTTTATTGTAGTGTTTCGTTTGATTTAAAGTGGATTTTTAATTTGGTTTCGATTATAAATTCAACAAAAGACTTTAATGTTGTCAATATTATAAATATAGACATATATAATACTTTAATTTTATAAATTAACAAAATTTAGATGTACTGAATTATTTGTATTTTCATCATTTTTTATTTTAATGACTTTGAATTCACAAATCAATATATTTTATTAATTTAAATGAATATATATAATTTTGTTTTAGTAAAAAAATAATAAATGACGATTTTGTAATAAGAGTAATAATTGAATAAAGTTAAAAACAATTTTTGAAAATCAACTACTTTTTAGAAAGTAGAAATTCTCCAATTAAATCTAATTGGGACTTGGATGTTGGATTAATTTAACAACAAAAATTTAATTTAAATGAAGAGACGATTGTACAATCTCATGAAATAAAATTTTCAATAGAGTTTATGTTGTCAGTCTAAATTAAATATCAAAATTTAACTACAATTGATTTCACGAGTATATTTTGAATCTTTCAATCTTAAATTAATAATCAAAATAATTATCTAAATACATGATACAATCATAGTAGTGAATTAGGATTCTCTTTTGTCATTACTATAACTCGTTTTTTTCAATAAGAAACTTGACAAAACGCTTTTCATGTTTACTTTTTTCCTGTTGAAATATTGTTTTTCTTTTAAAGAAAAACAAAAAGAATTTGTATTAAAAAGAAGTGAATATTGTTGGACTCACTAAAGGCATTTTTTTGCAAAAAAGGTGAGCAAATTTAAATTTTCGATCAAATGAACATGAAGAGAGGAATATATTAGACACCTCAATACTTAGAAACCTATGGTCTCAATGTGTAAATATTTGTCCTTGTATATAAGATTATAAGATAAAGTTGTAATTTTCAAGATATATTTATTATTTAAAAGAATATTTTATGTCTATTTAATGTTTTATCCTCGTTAATTAATGTGTGACTTTTAAGATACACTTTATGAGACTTAAATTTATAAAAATATTAAAAAATAATAATCGTAATGAATAAATTTATAAATTTTCTTTTTATAATTCGAACCATAATCAAATTAATACATTAGATGAACGTGAAGTTGATATTAATATCAAATTAAATAGTAATTATTAATTAAAATTACATAATCAAAAGGTTAAAATTAAAGCTGATAAAATAAGATATGTCTATTATATTTTTCCTTACCTAAACAACATTTAAAATAGTAACAAAATCAAATATGGAAAAGAAACACCCATTGGTATTATCATTATTATTTCGATTTAAACCAACATTGTTTTTTATTTTAATGAGTACTACTTCATTTGTCCACAAGTTATAGATCAATCTGTAAAAATGTCATTATTGGTAGATTTTATACTATATTTCCAATTTAAATTTGGAATTTAACAGTTGTAAGTGAATTTTTAGTAGTATTTACCATCTTATATATGAATAAAAAAATAATACTCTATTTTGAGTAAAATATAAATTAAATTAATTCATATTTTCTTCTTAATGAAAATTTCTCTGAATTATTCCTAATTTAATTCAAAGTTTTTATTTATTTATTATTGTCCAATTTATTAGTTATAGATGATAACTTAAGGCAGTAGATATTTTTTTATTAAGACAATCAATTATTTTTCTTAATATACATAATTGGATTGATTTTTGTTTGAAATTCATTTTGGTGGATACCATTTACTCTTATTATATTAAAATTAAACAAATAAATAAACCAAACTACTTTATGATTTTACTACTATTATTAAGAATAAATTTTTCCTTTTTTATTTTTATTATTTTTCGGTAAAGAACCAAAACCTCATTTTGTGTTCGGTCCGTTTGCTCAATTACGAATGAGATCTTGTATGCTATGTTTGTGGTTAAGGCTTTTAATTTGACAAATTTACTAATTATTGGTGTTAGTTCACATGTTTGAGGGACTAAAAAAATTCATAGTTAAAAAAATAATAAAAAAAAAAACCTTTAATACCAAAGAACCTTTAAAATTTTATAAGTTTAGTGGATGTTTGGCTCCACTTTTTCAAAAAGAAATTTTGACAATTTCTTTTTAATTATTTTTTTCTTAAAATTTTTATAATTTGAGAAAAAAATCAGTTTTTTTTTAGATTTTTTTTATTTTTCTTAGAAAACTTTTTGAGAAAAAAATAATTTAAATTTTTTCTGGAAAAGAATAATTTAATATTTGAAAATACTTCAAGAAAATCATCTCAAAATTAATAAAATTGTGGACTATGAACCCTCACTTAAATCCAAAAAAAATAATAAGTCAAAATTTAAAAAAAATTATTTTGATAGAGACTTTAATATTAAAAGGTTAGTAAGAATTTTTTTAAAGGAAACTTTAAAATTTGGTACTTGATTAAGAACTCTACTCATGGTTGAAAACATAAAGCATAACTTGGCTTAGTTGTTTCTTGAAGTTAATATTTTTCCCGTCATATTTCTTCACTAACTAAATGGGGTGCTCTCCTTATTCCTTATTTCTTTTAGGTTATACATATAGTTACTCTTTACAGATATAACATATTTTATTTCAGTGACTTTAATGTTTTTTAAATTAGTGGTCCTTTAATATTTTCAATCAATAATTTAGTTCATATTTTAAAGTCAATTTATGTATACTAGTTTAATTTTTGAATGATTATTTTTTTTTAAAATATTATATGAATTCTTAAAATAGTGTGAATATACATAAAAAAAAAAAGCAGCTAAAATTCATACAAAAAATTTATAAAAATTAAAAATGAAATATGACATATTTTAAGAGAAAAAAAAACTGACTTAACTATTTCTTCTATTTGAGAAGATCTGAAATAGGTTGATTGGTTGGAACTCTAGAACTTTGTCGATGGGTGACCGTTTAGTATTCTTCAAAGTTGTCTTATATGCATTGCCGATTTATTTTCTTTTCTTTTTCAAGACTCCTTCAGGTATTATCACTACGCGAAAAAATAGTATTTACAACACTTTTTTAAGCCATTTACAGTATTTTTTCAAAAAAGTAAACACTTTATTATCTAGCGTTGTAAATCCCTTCTAAAAACGCGTTGCTTGTTGTACTAGTTTTACTATGCTTTTTCAAAAAAACATTGTAATAGGTGCATTCCTTTATTTCAGTTAGATATCTTTCTAGCATTATATCAACAATCTCCTTCATGAATCACAATATATAGTATCCGCAATTTATGTTGTTAGTTTGACGAAGACACTTTAAAATAAAATATATAAGTCAATAAATATCTGAGCATTGATTGTTAATGAAATTTTAAAGGCATATATTTCAAACCTTTATTGGAATCCATGTGATTTATTTGACTTTTGTTTTGATACTATAACACTCATTTGAGCTCTGAAAACTTATAAAACACTATCAAATAAATATGATTATTAGCATTAACACACACATTATTTATATATATGTAAGAAATAAATGAATACAATATCTGAAGAGTGCGAAGAAATACGCAGGATTTGTAGGGTTACGACTTTGTTTAAGAAGAAACAACGAGAAAGCGCAGAAATAAGAACGTTCGTAGGACATAGTAGGGTTCGTAATGAGAAGAGTATGTAATAATGTTCGTAGGGATAGTAACAAATATGGAGAAGGTTAATAATATGGTTCGTAGGGACAGTAGAGTTCACAATGAGAAGGATAATGAAGAGGAAGAGGACACTGAAGCGTAGTGAAGTTTATGTAATAAAGAGGAAACTGAAACAGTTTACTGTTATATATAAAATCCTATTACAGCACTTTTTTGAAAGAGCGCTGTAAAAGACCTCATTATTTTATTTTTTAAAAGCCTATTACAGCGCTTTTCCAAAAAGCGCTCTAATAGGTCCTTTAAGTATTTGAAAGCGCAAGTCTTTGACAAGTTTACTGTTATATATAAAACCCTATTACAATGCTTTTTTGAAAGTGCGATGTAAAAGACCTTCTTATTTTATTTTTTTAAAAGCCTATTACAGCATTTTTTTAGAAGCCTTTGAAAGCGCTTGTAAAATACATCCTTATTTTATTTTATAAAAGCCTATTACAGCGCATTTCCAAAAAGCGCTCTAATAGGTCCTTTAATTATTTGAAAGCGCAAGTCTTTGACAGGTTTACTGTTATATATAAAACTCTATTACAACGTTTTTTGAAAGAGCGTTGTAAAAGACCTCCTTATTTTATTTTTTTAAAAGCCTATTACAACGCTTTTTTAGAAGTCTTTTAAAACGTTTGTCCAAAAGCGTTGTAAAATACCTCCTTATTTTATTTTTTAAAAGCTTATTACAGCGCTTTTACAAAAAGCGCTCTAATAGGTCCTTTAATTATTTGAATGCGCAAGTCTTTAACAAGTTTACTATTATATATAAAACCCTATTACAACGTTTTTTTGAAAGGTCGCTGGAAAATACCTCCTTATTTTATTTTTTAAAAGTCTATTACAGCCATTTTTTACAAGTCTTTTAAAGCGCTTGTCCAGATGCGCTGTAAAAGACCTCCTTATTTTATTTTTTAAAAGCCTTTTACATTGTTTTTCCAAAGAGTGTTGTTGTATCCTCCATTAAGGTGTTGATCAATAAATATGGAGTGGAAGTTGGGGAATTAAGGGTGGGCAATTCGAGGGGGTCTATGTGGTGGAAGAATATTTTTGCGGGAAGAATTGGTATTCAAGAGGAATGGTTTGATAAAAAATTAGTTACATTTATTAGGAATGGGACCAATATTTTGTTTTGGAATGATGCATGGTTGGTTGGTGGGGTCTTGCGTGAGAAATTTAGTAGATTATTTCATTTGTCTTTGCAACAAGAGAAAAATATAGAGGTTGTGATAGAGATGTTGCGACGGGGGGTATTCAAGGGTGGAGATGGTAGATGCAGTTGTTTGCGTAGGAGGAGGAATTAGTGGAGCAATGTAGAATATGTAGAATTTTATTGGCTAACGTTCATTTGCATGTTAATGCGTTTGATAAGTGGTCATGGAAAAATACGCAAGGATGATCATATTCGGTAAATGAGACATATTTTGTACTACAGGAGGAGTTTGTCGCTAGTATCAACACACCTTCATTTCAAGACCTAGTGTGACATCCTTTTGTCCAAACAACAGTATCATTATTTGTGTGGAGGTTATTTCAAGATAGCTTTGCTACAAAGGAAAATTTGTTATGTTGAGGAATTATTTATGTGGAAGATCAACAACGTGTAGCAGGTTGTGGAGAAGTTGAAATAGTTAGTCATTTGTTCTTTGTGTGCCCTCTTTTTGGATCTGTGTGGTATGGTGTTTTGAATTGATTTTGAATATTTGATGTATTTCATAAGGATGCAATCAATCACACTAACCAATTTGATGGTCTTTTTTTTATGCGGATGTGTAATGCGTCAAATAATTAATTTAGTTTGGTTTGCGGTGATGTGAGCAATTTAGAAATTAAAAAATGAGATGATTTTTCGTTCGCATGTTTTGAATGCAAATCTTATTATTGGGCATGTCAAACTTTTAGCATGGAGGTAGATCAAATTGCATGTAAAAGAATTTTGTTATGGGTATAATCAATGGTGTTCCTAACCCTTAGAGTGTATTGGTATCGCTTGTGGTTAATTGTTTTACTTCTAGTTTGAGTAATTTAATTTGTATTTCTGCTTTGTTTTAGTCATATCGTAGAGACATTGTAAAATTTCTTTGTTTTTACTCTAAGCACTTCTTGTGCTTAGAAGGTTTCTTAAATATAGTTATTTTTTACTTGTTAAAAAAAAACTATTTCTTCTATTTGTCACTGATCGAAGAGGGGAAGGACTGAGAACATACCGAATGGCTCTCCCCAGGTTCCTCTGTATTAATATTAAATTCCACTTTTATCTTTCTAATGAAATTATTTAAAATTTTGAATTTTTCACCCTAAGAATTATTTTAATTTAATTTTTATCTAAAAACCTAGGAAACATGATTGAAAGATACATGTTTTTTTCATAGAAAAAACAAAAAAACTACATGTTATTTTTGAACATAAGTAGCGTTTGTCAATATATAAACCTAATCGACGTTAGTATTATTTTTTTTTTAAAATATGCAAAAAACATTATTCCAAATTTTTTAACCTATACAAACTCTCGTTTTGGATTTTGTCAAAAAAAATCTAGAACGTTATTATATTCTGAATTTTTTTTATAAAAATCAGAATTTCAACTAAAAAAATTAAATATTCAAAAGCAAAAAAACTTATTTTTGAATTTTTTAAGAAAAGAATAAAAAAATCCAAAATATATTTTAATTAAATAGTAGAATTATGTATCAAAGTTGTTAAGGAATGAAATTTGTTTCAAGATGAAGTTGTATCAACTTAAAATGTTAAAATGGAGATGAGACCAAAATTCCATGGTTAATTTCAATCTGTTGGTACATCAATTGTTAAATGTAAATAATAAAACTTTTGATGTGCATAACTGGATGTCATTGACTAGGTCGGATAAACCTTTGGTCCAAATGTGACTCATCGGGAGGACAACATTGAAATTGGTTGGTCAAAATGTTACTCATAAGGAGGACAACATTAAAATTCGATGATATGACTGCTACTTTATGAGAAAATGAAATATTGATGAGAAACACAAATATCAATGATAAAAATCATGGATTAGCTATGGAAGACTCTCGACGAAAGAGAAGTCATTCAATAAAATAAGATGACCCGAGAAGAAAATCAAAGTTTCAATTATTTCTCCAGCGTGATATGAACAATGTTAAGTGTCTCTATTGTAGAGAGAAGGGCTATGTGTGCAAGTGAGATGTGCAAATATGAGGGAGAACTTAAAAATAAGTTACGAATAATGAATGAATGTGATGATAACTCTCAAACCATTATGGTTAGGATAATTGAAAATGATGATGTGTTCTTGGTGAATGTCCATAATGGACCCAAATATTTTGGAGGTTATGTCTTAATCTTAAATCTTATATTTTTAATACTCTTAAAAAAATCTCAAACCATTTTAGAGGTCTTGATGCTAATATTTTTGCATCATAATACTCTTCAAAAAATAAAAAATAAAAAATAAAAATAAAGGTCTTGTACTATTGATCTTGTTGCACACTCAAATGGTCGGTTCTATGATTTTCGAGAAAGTTATTAAATCAAAATGAATGATGAATTTTATTTTTACGAAGCACATTTGTCAAGACCGAATTATGTTTGATACATTAAAGACTAATGAATAATTGACCAATTTTACGCGAAAATTGTAATAAAATAAAGGTTGAAAGCATCAAAAGTGAAATTTTATAACTGTCATCTAAACTTTTCATAATGTGAGATATTTATACTTTGTATTATTGTCAATATAATTTCCTTGCGAAAGATAATGTCATAGGAATACAAGTATGTTGGGTTAAGATGTACTTGCAAGGTGTACAAATTATAGAGACACTTGATACTACAAAAGTAGATAATGAGGTAAATATTTGCTACTTGAAAGGGCAATCCTTGAGAAAGACAACTAGTGATAAAAAAAAATGTAAAATTTTTGAATGATGTGTTTTTCACTCAATCCAAATCAATGCTTCGATCTAATTTATAATAATATTCATGATACAATAATTGAGAATATTCACGGTACATTGTTAAAGTTTAAAAATTTTAATTGAGTAAATATTTATTGAAATATTCAAGTATAGTTTTCAAACATTAAAAATTAATTTCAGTTGTGGAATTTAAAGTATAACATCTTAAGTGGGGTAGATGTATTTGGAATCTTGAAGAATTCTCATGAAATGGAGTTTCTTTTAAATTAGGAATAATTAATACACACCGTCACGTATGAATCATGTGTGTGAAAAAGATTATTTGTATGAGATGAAATCTCTTATATTGAAAATATTATGGGTGTTCAAAAAAATCAAAAACTGAACTAAACTATCGAATCGAACTGAACTAAATTAGTTTCGAACTGAACTGATTTAAGAACCGAACTATTTTCGAATTGATTTTTTAAAACTAGAACTGAACCAAACTGATTTTCAATTCGAAAAACCCAAACCGAACCGGTTTTTAGTTAAAAAAAACCGAACTAAACCAGTTTTTCTATTCTTAATAATAAATCAATCTAACATAAAACTTTATTCTATTTCAAAGTTAGGTATATAGTTGAAAATCTAAGAAAAAAGATAATAATGCACTATAATAACTATTTTTCTTAAAATAAAAAATAATAAGTATTATAATTTGGTGTAAGACACTACAAAATGTTTAGGAATCCAAACTACAAAATGTTTAGGAATCCAATTTTGTCTATTTGACTCAAATTCTCTCTCATGAGCTCCCTTTGTCTCTCTTCCACTACTTGCTTTGCTACTCTTGCTTTCTCCCGATCTTTGGTTAGTATAGCTTGGCTCAATTCACTCCAAACATTCACTGATTATGTTGGCCACACACTCTGATCACAAATGAATCTCATGTCACATTCACTAAAACATGTCACTTAATTAGATATTACACAAGATAAACGAAGTACAGTACTAGGAAGTTGTATAACTCAGTTAAAAAAACAGCTCCAGCTCATCGGCTTGAAGGTGCTTTCTATGTAGAAATTTGTGAACGTTTGATTGTTGATATATTGGTTGCTTGTTAATATGACTAATTATACTAAATAAATATTTGTCTAGTTACACTTCCAGCAACTCTCGAAATAAGGTTGATATTTTGTCTAGTTATACTTTAATATTTCTCCGTCCATCCACAACTTCATATCTATTTTGTTTTAGATTTTTGAATATATGCATAGATATGAGAAATTAAAATTCAAAAATCATTTCAAAGCCCAAAACTTAAAAGTATTTGTCATGAGTTTATATGAAATATAGTGTTACCAAATGTCTTTCATTTTTAAAAAATAATATGTTTATGTTTGAACTATTATTTATAAATTTAGAGAAAAGATGAAATGAGTTTGCGATTTTAATTTCTAAATTTGAAATATACATCTAAAAATTATAAATAAATAAAAAAAAGAGAGAGAAAATTTTCATTTTTTCACTTTGATTTGAATTTCAAAAATTATTTTTTTACCGAGATTAAAAATAAAAATAATAATTCTCTTTAACAATTTTTAAATTTAAAACTCAGAAACTAATGAATATGAATGAATTTAAAGTATCCCTCAAAGTTTGTGGTTTTAAAAAATATCTCTATTTATTAAAATTTAATGATAAATTATTAAAATATCATTCAACTTAAGTAATTTTTACCTCTTTTTTCTATTTATATATACCTCTCTTATATTTGTTTTGTACTCTCTTAGAATTTATATTACTAAAATATAATAAAAAGTAATACAATAACCTCTATCTAATTCAACTTCTATTGTGAATTGTTTTAATTAATATGTATATTTTATAGGAGTGACACGATATTTAAACATAAAAAAATTGATATATTTTTTCAAGAAGAAATTTTTTGACAAAGATAAAAATTATAAAATGAATATATTTTATTTGATTAAATTGTGTGAATTGTGTGATTTGTGAAAATTGTGTGACTTGTTATGTGACTTGTGAAAATTGAAATTCTAATTTTTGTTCAACTTGTCTACTATGTATGAATTGTGTGATACTCTAAAAAAAATTATATGACTTTTAAAAATTTTAATTATAATATTTAAATTTCAATGATAATATTTTAGCTAATATTTTTGCTCTCCGGCTCTCCCAAATATTTTGTGTAAGATCCGCCATTGGGTACAAACATTTAAATATAATTAAAAGGATTAATTTATTAAAAAAAAATAAAATTTGTTATAACTAAACAACTTAAAAGACTAGATGATGCATTTAGTCTATTTAGCCATTTAATAAAAGTTGTCTTTTATTTTTTTGGAAGATTTATGAAAATAAAAATAATGATCTCGTTTGCAACTTTATTTTTCTTGAGTTTTTTACTTGTATTCGGTATGTCTTCCATGATATATCCTTAAAGTTTCATTAATAGAAAAATAATATTAAACGTGTTTTTTTGACATATCCTCCTATCCGTTTCTCTCACAAGTCACTACCATATTAACCATTGTAGGCTTCTTATCTTCATCACCGCTCTATAATTGATTGAGGCCTATTACTTTGATGAGGTATGGGAGATTACTTATGAAGATAGGAACGAGGTTATTGCTACCTTTGTTCTTTGTCAATGTAAAGTAAATGTTTGATATAGACAATGCTCTTGCCTTGTTGTTTGGTATTTGATTATGTTCTTCATTGTATTTGCCTTGTGACTATGTAAGTCTTTTCTAAATTTAATATAGTTTCAAAAATTTATTTTAGACTTCATTAAAATTATTTATAGATCTCCTTGTATTGTAGATATTATTTCTGTTGAAATGACACAACATTCTTTTTATAAAAAAATATTGTTTATATTTTTTTATAGATAAATAATTATTACAATTTTTTATTTAAATTATTGATAAGAGAAAAATAAATTAAACAATATTGATAATTGAGAAAGTTAATTACATCAAATATTATAAATATTTGTATAGTCAATTAAATAAACGATTAATTAATATAAAATAATTAACTAGTTAGTGTAATTAATTAATTAACTAAGTAAAATATCTAATAATAATTGAAATTAGACGGAGTACAAAAGTGCTCCAACTCTTTAGCAATAATATAAGACATTGGCGAAGTTTGAACAAATATTTTGGAGATATTGAATTTTTAAAATTTTAATTGATAAATTAGGTATAGTATTTTATTGTATATTAGAATTTTAAGTTGTTAATTTACTATGTAAACATGTAATTTTTTTTTGCAAACACAACTACAAAAAGCGAACAAGTGAACGAATTTAACTAAAAGGTTTCATATGATTAGGAGAGACTTTAGGATAGACGGAGTATGGATATAACATATTAATTTAGTTTGTATCTTTCGAGAGGAAAAAAATTTAAATAAAAACATAATTAATTTAGTTGAGTTTTTACATTTTTTTCTCACAAAATTAAACATGTTGATTTGATAATGCTCAATCAAATTGACATTACTAAAATTATGACACTTAAAAATATAAAATTTTCTTTTTCAACACTTGATTTTTTATACTATTAAAATAATTAAATAAATACTTTTTAAACTATAATTAAAAAAATAATATGTAAATGATAATTTGTTTTTAAAATAACACTAGTGATATAGTTTAATAATTTTATTTAGATATCAATGATCAATTTTAAATCAAGTAAAATCATACTCAAATCAACATAAATTGAGTTTATTTTGTTCAATTTAATTGATTTCAATTTTTTTTTAGTTTATGAGATTATTAGTTTGATTTTTATATTTTTAAAGAAAATTCAAAAATACAATTGAAATTAAAATTAAAAGATGTAATGTATTTTTCCAATTAATATTTTTTATAATTATTTTATAAATTATTTTTATTAAAAAAAAATTATTAAAGACGTTAGAAGTCGTTGGCCACTATATTCCCACAAATCTCCATGTGATATAAGGTTAACTAGTGAACACTCGGTTTTATCTCCCGAGATTTTTATTTTTCATTCTTTCTTATAAGGTTAAGTAATAATAACCCAACAAAACAACAAGTTCAAAATTTTATAGTGACCAAATTTTTTGTTGATCAAGTTCAAAAACGTTTTTCTCAAATTAGTTCTATGAAACTTATGAACTCTCCGAATGAATATTATGAGTGGCAACCACAATAATATATCAAATTACAAAATAAAAGTTCATATTAAAAGCATACATCCCATGCTACAATCAAACTCTCCCATCTATAAAACATTTGGACTCTCCAACACATTATCTTTTCATTGGCTTTATTTATAATTTTTTTTTATTAATCTAAAATTATACTCATATTCCATAAACCCTCTAAAATCTAAGATGGCCTCTGACACTATAAAAGTTATTTTCTTATAGGGTTAAATTCTTTTTTTCGTTCTACTTCACATATTATTAGTTTATTAATTCAATAACATTCTAATGGCCTACGAGTGACCTATTTTACTAATCAAGAAACTAAAATAAGACGTTTTAAACTTGAGGATCAAAAGAAAATATTTATTTATTTAGACTAGATATATTTTACTATTGTTAAATTATATCCGTGTTCCCTTAACTTAATTTTAGGTAACGTTTTAGTGTTTTATCTTTTTTTTTCTCAAATTGATCCTTTATTTTAATTTTAAGTGACAATTTCATATTTTATGTTTTAAAATTTTGACAATGTTATCCTTTTTTGTACAAAAATTCAAAAAAATCATTAAAATTTTCAACCAAAACTCATTAAATTAATAATTATCTTCAATATAATGCAAATTTTATCAAATCTATAACTCAAATACACTCATATTTTCATCTTCAACAACATCAAATAAAGAATGAAAACATGAGTTTATTTCAAGATTTAAGATATGAATTTGATTAAATTTGTATTTTATTGAAGATGATAATGAATTTTATGGGTTTTGGTTGAAAAATTTGATGATTTTTTTGTAAATAAAAGGATAACATTGTTGAAATTTTAAAACATAAAATATCAAATTGTCACTTAAAATTAAAATAAATGATCAACTCGAAAAAAAAAAGATAAAGAACTAAAATGTTACTTAAAATTAAATTAAACGACCACGAATGTAATTTAGCCTAAAATATATTAATGCCAAAAACTATTTATTTTATTAATCCTACCAATGGAGTGGATACAAATAAATTATTAATTATTTTATTTACTAATATATCATTATTTATATCTCAACCTACTTAGCTACTCTACTAGCCATCCACAATAGAGGCTATTCCTCTAATTAGAATAGTGCTTAGTGAAGGAATTTATCTCTCCTTTCTTTGTGTGTGTTCCACTTTATAAATATAAAGTTATTTGTGTTATTCATTTAATAATACTTTATTAAGTGTTGAGTTAGAGGGATGTGGTACTAAACTAGAAAAATTATAAATGAATTAAATAGAAGATCCACTTAAGCACTCAAATATGGGAAGCTCCATTGTAGATGGTGAGTTAGGTGCTTCATTCATAACACATTATATTACTATTAAAATCAATTCAAATACATTATATTACTATTAAAATCAATTAAAATAATTATTTTTTTAAGAGTCACACACAACTAACTAAGATATTTTTCATGCGATCAAGAGAGTTGATGATCGGAGTATCAACTGATAATGGGTGGTCTGTTGAAAGAAAAAAAATAGTTTTTGTTAGATAAAAATTTAAATCAAAGACACTCCTTATACAAAGTTAGAAAATCACAACTTCAACTAGTGTACCATGGATCGAAAGCATCATTGTCCAAATATGAAATCATCTGTGCCAACTCCATTGGTAGAATTAATAAATATTAATACTTGATTTTCTCCCATAAAGTTGGCAAAATCTTTTGGGCAAGAAAGAAAGAAGCCAATCTTCTGAAGGATAAAAAAAATCATTAGTAAAGATACTTAGATGTCTCTCTAGTCTCTACAAATGGATAGCATGAGTCATATTCTTGATTATTTTCGTGTATTAACTATTACAACCTGCTGTAAGCAAGTAATTGTGGGAGAAGGAGGCAGAAGATACATGAAACACTTCTAAAGAAGAAGAAGAATTTTAACATATCATCACTAGATGATGTTATCAAAACTTAAAATGTGGAATAAACTAGGAGTCTCTCCTTTCACCTATTTACCTTTACATCACATATATATATATATATATATTAATGAATAATAAATCTAGCAACATACCTTATTCCCACAAGTTACAAAGAATATTACAAGCATTTTTCTGACCAAACTAGGCTATCTTGAGTAACCATTAGCCAGAACAGGGATCCTCACTTTGTGTCCTCTACTTCCCTTCATCAAAACCTCTCCAAAACTATATGTTCCAGTCACTGACCGAACGGTAAGTGTCACGGTAAATATCCTCTTTTTAAATAATTAAATTAATAATAATATATTTTATTTTTTAAATAATTAAATTACTAATAATAAACACATTTTTTAAAAAAAAAAAAAAAAAAAAAAGGCAAATTCGTGTAGGAGATCGCTTCCCCAGGGAGAGGCTTCCTGTTGAGTTTAAAAAGTGTGACATTTTAAAAATATTTTTTCAAAGTGTGGCATTTAGGGAATTATGATTCAAAAAGAGGATATTTGCATCCAAAACTCAAAAACATTATTCCAAATTTTTTAACCTATACAAACTCTCGTTTTGAATTTTGTCAAAAGAAAAAATCTAGAACGTTACTATATTCTGAATTTTTTTATAAAAATTAGAATTTCAAATAAAAAATTAAATATTCAAAAGCAAAAAAACTTATTTTCAATTTTTTTAAGAAAAGAACAAAAAATATCCAAAATATATTTTAATTAAATAATAGAATTATGTATGAAAGTTGTTAAGGAATTAAATTTGTTTCAAGATGAAGTTGTATCAACTTAAAAAGTTAAAATGGAGATGAGACCAAATCTCCATGATTCCAATCTGTTGGTACATCAATTGTTAAATGTAGATAATAAAACTTTTGATGTGCATAAGTGGATGTCATTGACTAGGTGGTATAAACCTTTGGTCAAAATGTGACTCATAGGAAGGACAACATTGAAATTGGTTGGTCAAAATGTTACTCATAAGGAGGACAACATTAAAATTTGATGATATGACTGCTACTTTATGAAAAAGTGAAATAATGATGAGAAACACAAATATCAATGATAAAAATCATTCATTAGCTATGAAGGACTCTTGGCGAGAGGGAAGTCATTCAATAAAATAAGATGAGCCGAGAAGAAAAACAAAGTTTCAATTACTCCTCTAACGTGATATGAACAATGTTAAGCATCTCTATTGTAGAGAGAAGGGCTATGTGTGCAAGTGAGATGTGCACACATGAGGGAGAACTTAAAAATAAGTTACGGTTAATGAATGAATGTGATGATAACTCTCAAACCATTATGGTTAGGATAATTGAAAATGATGATGTGTTCTTGGTGAATGTCCATAATGAACCCAAACATTTTGGAGGCTATGTCTTGATCTTAAATGTTATATTTTTAATACTCTTAAAAAAATCTCAAACTATTTTAGAGGTCTTGAGGCTAGTATTTTTGGATTATAATACTCTTCAAAAAATAAAAAATAAAAATAAAGGCCTTGTACTATTGATCTTGTTGCACACTCAAATGGTCCGTTCTATGATTTCCAAGAAGGTTATTAAATCAAAATGAATGGTGAATTTTATTTTCACGAAGCACATTTGTCAAGGCTGAATTATGTTTGATACATTAAAGACTAATAAATAATTGACCAATTTTACGCGAAAATTGTAATAAAATAAAGGTTGAAAGCATCAAAAGTGAAATTTTATAACTGTCATCTAAACTTTTCATAATGTGAGATATTTATACTTTGTGTTATTGTCAATATAATTTCTTTGGGGAAGATGATGTCACAGGAATACAAGTATGT
This sequence comes from Cicer judaicum, assembly GCA_037974835.1. Classification (NCBI taxonomy): domain Eukaryota; kingdom Viridiplantae; phylum Streptophyta; class Magnoliopsida; order Fabales; family Fabaceae; genus Cicer; species Cicer judaicum. Next base: position 4,371,332 of record JBBPBS010001075.1, on the reverse strand, counting down.
TGGGTTAAGATGTACTTGCAAGGTGTACAAATTATAGAGACACTTGATACTACAAAAGCAGATAATGAGGTAAATATTTGCTACCTGAAAGGGCAATCCTTGAGAAAGACAACTAGTGATAAAAAAAAAAGTAAAATTTTTGAATGATGTGTTTTTCACTCAATCCAAATCAATGCTTCGATCTAATTTATGATAATATTCATGATACAATAATTGAATATTCACGGTACATTGTTAATGTTTAAAAATTTTAATTGAGTAAATATTTATTGAAATATTCAAGTATAGTTTTCAAACATTAAAAATTAATTTCAGTTGTGGAATTTGAAGTATAACATCTCAAGTGGTGTAGATGTATTTGGAATCTTGAAGAATTATCATGAAATGGAGATTCTTTTAAATTAGGAATAATTAATACACACCGTCACGTATGAATCATGTGTGAAAAAGATTATTTGTATGAGATGAAATGTCTTATATTGAAAATATTAGGGGTGTTCAAAAAAACCAAAAACTGAACTAAACTACCGAATCGAACTGAACCAAATTAGTTTCGAACTGAACTGATTTAAGAATCGAACTATTTTCGAACTGATTTTTTAAAACTAGAATTGAACCAAACTGGTTTTCAGTTGGAAAAAACCAAACCGAACCGGTTTTTAGTTAAAAAAACCAAACTGAACCAGTTTTTATTTCAAAAAACTTGAACCGAAGTTTTTTTAGAAGTAATTAGGGGTAATTATGTAAATTTTGGTCTATATGAACAAAAAACCTAAGTTAAACCAGTTCGGTTCGATTTAAAATAATAAATCGATTCACCATTTTTATAAACAGGTTCGGTTCGGTTTTTTGAACTGAAAATCGGTTTAGTTTAGTTATTTCAAACTGAAAACCAGTTCGGTTCAATTTTCAAACGGTTTTAGTTCAGAATTGAACTTTGCCAACTCCTAAAAAATATTGTCAGTATTTATAATTCTTTGATTGCTGGTTTGTTAATTTTGAGTCTCTATAGTCTATAAACTATATAGTATGGAAAATTTGTTACCATAAAATATATCCACATCGATTTCTGTCTAACTATGTTTCTCTCTTTGCATCTTTCAAATAAATGGTTAAGATTTCTCCATGACTAAGAAAAAAATTCCAACTCCTTTAAGGAATTTTTTCTATTCTTAATAATAAATCAATCTAACATAAAAACTTTATTCTATTTTAAAGTTAGGTACATAGTTGAACATCTAAGAAAAAAGATAATAATACACTATAATAACTATTTTTCTTAAAATAAAAAATAATAAGTATTATAATTTATAGGGCTATGATAGGAGCAGGTGTTACATAGTTATGAATAGGTGAACAGTACCACTCTATTTCTTTGGTGTAAGACACTACAAAATGTTTAGGAATCCAATTTTGTCTCTTTGACTCAAATTCTCTCATGAGCTCCCTTTGTCTCTCTTCCACTACTTGCTTTGCTTCTCTTGCTTTTTCCCAATCTTTGCTTAGTATAGCTTGGCTCAATTCACTCCAAACATTCACTGATTCTGTTGGCCACACACTCTGATCACAAGTGAATCTCATGTCACATTCACTAAAACTTGTCACTTAATTATTATGACAAAAACTTTAATTGTTTGATGTGTATGTAGGAATCTAAATATGTTTACCTTTTTACTTCAAATATGTTTTTTTATTAGTTAGCCATATATTCTTTGTCCCTAAATATATATTATTTTGAAAAGAAAAAAAAAGTAGATTTTGTTTCAAGTTTCAAATTACTAGACACTTTGTTTTACAAGTGTAACTCTTATTGATATTATTAATTTATTTTAAGAGTTAAAAAATAAAATTGGATATGTATATCCATAAAACATTGTCTTAGGAATATTTATATACAAAAACACATTAAATATTTTGTTGACTCCTACAAATACATGTTTTTTAATTTTAATTTTTGATAAATTTTTATTTTATTTTTGTTCGTATTTTTATTTTATTGTTTATTTTTATTTTTTTGTTTTAGTTCCTACAAAATTGGTACCTGCAATTTTGTATATTATTAGAGAGGCTGGTTTCAATAAAAACAATTTTATATAGACTAAAATAAAAGAATAAAGATCAAAATAAATAAAAAATATTTGTAAAGACTAAAATAAAAAATATATAAAAAAACTAAACTGAAATAAAAAAGCATAAATTGCATGTGCCAATCATATTTTTAATCCTTTATTTTAATATATGTAAAAATGACAAAAGTGACTTTATAAATGAGGACAGATGTAAAGTATATTAAAAAATCCATAAAATAAACAAAATCGCTCTTTCCAATTTTTAATATTCCTATACCTTAACAAAAAGAAGGCACATCAAAGGAGGAATAAGTTACTTAGCATCTTTTGTACAAGAAAGAAATTGGTTCATAAATAAAATAAATTAAAGATATGAATTGATTTGAGTACCTCTTCATCCTTGAGAATAGGAGCTTGTAAACCTGAAATAACCTCTGTTGCATCATATATCACTCTAACTTTCCCATTTTTTTTATCCTTCAGTTTTACAATCCTGTATAACAAAATTGAATAAAAATTATATTAAGGTATGAATTAGAAGTATAGTTTTTGAAAGTAATATTTTAAAAACCAAAAACATTGGACCGACGAGATTTTCAATCGTAATTTAACTACTTCAATCTACTTGAATCGAGAGGAAATCACAATCGAATAAATTAACTATATTTGTAGTATAGATTAGTTCAAACATCAACTTCTTAAATTATTTAATTCAATTCGATTTTTTTTTTAAAAAAAAAAAGGAAAAACTTTAATTAATTATATAAATATCTATTAATAAATTCTTTAGAATCTTTTAACACTTCTCCTAGATATCTATACAATTACATACTTCATATACTCTTTACTTTATATAATCAAATTAAAAAGAAAAAAAATGAAAGTTAAAATAATTAGTTAGAAGTAACATAATACCTATCCCAATGACCATCAACATCATATAAAACTTTCAAGGATGAAGAGTCAATGATTTTCCCTTTGATGACTTTATGATTTCCACCAAGTCCTAGAAAAGAGTGAGTTGATTTGTAGGATAGCTCAGCTACTAGGCCTGTCTCTAGGCACCTTATATCAATTGTGCCAACCCAATCAGCACTTGGAATTGGAAGAATTCTAAATAAAAGGTGAGGACAATTCATCTCATATGTTTCCCCATGATTTAAGAGCTTTAATTTCCTTTTACCATTTACTTGTACTTCAACGGATGTGCCTGCACATTTTATTTCATTAAATATTCAATCTAAACTTTTTCTTTATATTAAGAAATTGCATTTATAATTTTAAAGTTGAAACTATAATTTTGATACTGACATAATAGTTTAAGAAAATATATATAATTGAATATAAGTATTTGTATTAGTATTATGTCAATGTCGACATTAGTACATCTCATACACTATATACAATTGATATTTTTTATCAATGAATCACAATACTATACTGACATAAATATCATACACAATATTAATATTTAAATAGTAGTAATAATTTAAATAAATATTTGTATTAATATTGTGTTAATATTGACATTAGTAGATGTCATACACAAGATATAATTTTAATTTTAAATATCACTGCTACATAATTTTAGATCATTTGTGAAGTATTTGAAAATTCATGACAATTATTTAAAGTTTTAAATGTGAAAGTTTCTTATTGAGATAGAATATATAGTAAATTGGTCAATTAGGATTTGAAGAAGAATGTTATGGAAAAGATATATTAATTTTCATTGCAGGTAAATGAGATAGAAATACTTATGATCCTAGAAAAGGTGAAGATATATAATATACCATAAAATTTTGGAACAGGTTGCTGACACCATATCATTTCTATGTTTTCCTTTTCATCTGTTGCATGGAGAGCAGTTACTGGAGGATGGTGTGAAACCTGCAAACACATGTAAACCAATAACTTGATTATCATGGAATCAATATCAAGAAAATTAACCTACCTATTTTTTTATTTTTTTTTAATTGATAAACAAAAAATTAGTTCAAAAAGTCACCATTCGCGAAAAAAATCATCGTCAGAGATTAAATTTGTCTAAAATTAGAATAAAAAATTAAAACCATCTTAATATGTATTTATATCCAACACCAACACAATAAAGATAAATATAATTAAATTCAATCACTTTTATTTTTTTAAATTAATAACAGTGACTATATATCAATATCATGGTCTTATTCATGTCTCAACTTCATAACCCTTAAACCATAATGTTATGTAGAAATATGCAAATTAAGAATTGAGAAGCAAGTACCTGTTCAAGTAAGACATTAAGATTTCCCTTTGAAACATGGTGTGTCTCACCAAGAATAGGATTATAAGGAGCAACACCAAAAGATGCAGGGCGTGTAGTAGATATGCACCATGCTACAACACTTATGAACCTATCCAATGGACTCTGTCCTCTGTTACATATGTTTAACATATCTGAGGCAGTGCAATACACTGATTCACCATAGCATTGAAGTTGTGATTTTGGTAAGTTAAATAGTGGTGGCAGCTGCATGTATAAAATAAAACATTTTCATCATTTTCTCCAAATACATTACCAAATTACTGTGCCATCAAAATTCTACATTGTCTATTTCAAGGAAAAATCTTAATATTTTAAAAGTTCATCATATAGTTAAGATTTTTTGTTTAATTTATTTTTGTCTCAATATTTTTCCTTCATGATAAAGTGAAACCAAAATTATAAAAAATTTCCTTCATTTTCAAATTATTCTTACCTTTTTTTAATAAAAAAATGTTTAAAAAATCATTTATTCAAATCAATAAAATACATCAAAAAAACATAAATTTAACTTTGTTAAAATTGAAAATAATTAATTTGTGACAAATATAAATAATAATTTTTTGGAGATGTATCAAATAATAAGTAACCTTACAAATAGTGATGTATCAAATTTTTAGAATTTTGTAATTTGGAGTTCTTGCTAGTAATTTATTTTTATTGATTTATATAATAGATGATGTATATTAGCAAGCTCTTGAGATCTATTTCACCAAATTTATTATAGTACTTTTTCTAATATTTTAAAACATTGTAATCAATGTACCAAAAATAAAATAAAATATGTGATCATGATTATTTGGTCCCCGAAGACAAATAACTATGTCGAAAGTGATGTGCACATTCTCAATTGAATTTTTTTTTTCTAATTAATAATGGATCCAAAAAAGTAACCTAGTGAAGATCCCTAATTTTAAACCAAAAAAGAAAGGAAAATAAAAAATAAAAAAATGAAGAGATGTTACCTGAAAGCGTGTAAGATCAGATCCTGGACGTACATTATTGAATAAACTTAATAGACGATGTAAAAGATTAGGAGCCCTATAATTCTCTTCTGAATTTGATTCCTTTTCTAGTTGTAGTGGCTTTGTAAGAACAATTTTTATCTCTTTTTTCTCTTCTTTAGTCACCTGCACCACCATTTTTCACATTGCTAATTGTTTTCTTAAGCATGCACTTAAGTACTCTTAAAACTCTAATTGTTTCAATTTACAAACAATGTGGTATTAATCAATTGAATATAGTTAGATGCTCATTTGTAATAATAATACCAACAAGTAAAATATTTAACTTATTAATTTGTCAACAAAAAAAATGGTGTCAAATCTCTAATTTGAAATTTAATTCAAAAGCTTCAATTTACCTCGTTGAAATTGTTATTATTTCCGAATTTGTTTTAAACTAGAAGTTTATTAAAAATAAAATAAAAACTAAGGAATATAAACCTAATATGAAAAAAGAAAGAAAAAAGGGTAAAAAAAATACTTCAAATTACTGGGTATAAATTATT
>JBBPBS010001075.1:4323491-4365030 GCA_037974835.1 Cicer judaicum | reverse complement strand
TATTTCGTATAAATTAAATATTTAAATAAATTCATTTTTTATCTTCAACATCAAATTCATCACATAAAGATGAAAAATATAAGTTTATTTAAAATTTTAAGTTACGAATTTGATGAAATTTGCAGTATATAGAAGATGATAATTAATTTTATGGGTTTTGTTTAAGAAATTTGATAAATTTTTTTAATTATTGTAAAAAAAATTATAACATTGTTGACATTTTAAAATATAAAAGATTAAATTATCACTTAAAATTAAAATAAAAAATTAAATAATATATATATATATATATATAAATTAAAATATTAACTGATAGTAAATTAAAAAACCACAAATGATATTTAACTTAAATATTATAATATATAAAAGTATTAAATAATATATATATATATATATAATAAAATAATTTTATTAATAGAACAAGTTCGAAACTATGGGAAATACAGATATCAACACTCTCCTAGAGTTTGAATATATAAAAAATGCAGAATCAATTAAAGCAGACTCTTGTCATTAAAATTGAGACAACTTGAAGTGAATAAGTAGGAGTTCGGATTGTATTGTCATATTTATTTGGTTGAGGATCATGTTGTTTCTGGGAATGTGGACCATTGGACAAAATGTCAAATAATTATGTAGATGTATATTACTAAATAAATTCCAAAACAAGGTGCAGGTGCATATATGTCCCCACAATCTATAAAATGATTATCTCCACGTGTGAATCTGCTAGTATTTGAGGTCTTCTTCTTTATGAGGGCAGATTGTGTTTTACTTCACCAACACTACATTAATATAAATTTGTTGTTTTTAATTCAATTTTTTTAAAAAATTATTCTTTTTAATTGTTATCTTTTGTCTTTAATATTTTGCAAGATAATTAAAAAAATTACTATTTTCAAGATTATTATTTATCTTGATTCAAAAAATAAATTATTATTTATTTTTTTCTATAATGTCTTTAATAATTTATTATCTTATTTTAAATATTTTTCTTTCTATAATGAAATAAATAAATAAAAGCAATATTAATTAATTCATAATTAACTTTGAATTTTGAAAACAACAACTAAGTAAAAATTATTATTTTTAGAAATATTATAATTAAAAATGAACAGAGGTTACAAAAATCAAAAGATTAATTGAGATTGTTATTTATCTTTTGTCTATAATGTATTTGGTCATTTATTATCTAATTTCACATAATTTTTTATATAATAAATAAATAATTATATTATTAATTAATCAATAATTAATTTTTATCTAACTTTAAAACCATAAGTAAATAATTTTGTTTTTATAAAAGTGATAATTAAAATCTAACTTTAATTATAGTATATCTATGTTGATTGGAGCCTGCAATTAGGCAAGTAACCATCGCCACTGACAACAAAATCTAATTAGACAAAATTTTACCATAAGCTTAAGCCGGCGAATACACCTTGGCACAAAGGTAAAACTAACGAAACAAAGGTCTAAATTCATTAGTCTTGTCAAATTCATTTCATTATCAGATTTTCTTTTTTCTTTAATGAGATAATAAATTAATTTGAGGTTAAAATAATACATTTAATTTAATAATATCAATATTTATTAATTAAATAATTTAATAATATTAATATTTATTAATTGGATTATAATTTAAAGATTTCATTATCAAAATTTTAATTATGGTGTTTTAATATCGAAATTTCAATTTATGTATTATCTTAAATATTCTTTGATTAATATAAATTTGATATAATTGACAGACAATTAAATCTATTAAACATATGTGGCTATGTTTTGATTTTTATTTGGTGTATAAGTAAAAATATTTATTAGGAGGGATCACCTCATTTAATGATTCTCTGTCTTGAAGGTTAATTCTGATTTTCGACCGAAGAATATTTTAGATAAAAATGATTTGGATTTTAATATTATTATTATTAATGCATAAGGCTAGATATGTTGCTAAACATAAATACAACAGTCACGACCTACTTTGATTAAAAAAATTAAAAAGGCGAAGAATCTATCATGATACAAAATGAAAGTATACATAGATAAATTCAATTAGAAATTTAGAATCCTTCATAGATAAATTGTTGATAATATCTTTTAGCTAAATATTAATCACCGTTGACATATATATATAAATTTAATTAGACAAAAATTAATCATGGTTCAAAAATACATTTTAAGGTATTATGTTAAAGTTATATTTTGGAATATTTACATTTAATTTATTGAAAATTAAAAAAGTGTTTCTTTTCAATAAATAAAAAGTGTATTCAAACTTTTTTCTTTTTTTTAGAAACTGTGTCAATAATAATAATAATTATTATTATTATTACTATTATTATTATTATTATTATTATTATATAGATTCATCAACACAAATATTAAATTTTATCAATTTAATCATTAAATTAATAGTTTATATTGACTATATCAAATATGTAAATTTTTATAATTATAGTAGTATTTGATACTTTATCAAATAAATTTAATTTAATATATAATATACTTTTAAAATATAAATAAATTATTGACTATAAAATGTATAACTACACATGTTTATTTTGTTTTTGTAAATTTTAATATGTATGATTGTTAAATAGTATAAAAATATTGCACCGTTGAATTGATGAATTTTTTAATTAATCCTCCAATAGTTAAAACATCTTCTTAGGTTCCAAAACCAAGCATCCATTCAACAAGTAAATGATAATATAATAATGAATTTAATTAGCATGCATCTAGTAAAAAAAATTAAACATATATTTATTTACATCTCAATAGTTTATGTTTGTAAAAATATTCAAATAATAAGTGATATATTGATAAAATATGATTCGATGAAATATAAAGATTTTTACACCGCCAACTTATGAAATAGTTAGATTTTACAATTTTAATAAAAAATTATTATATATATATATATACTATCATATGTTATGTGAAGTTAAAAAAAAATCAAAATGAAAACACATAAATTTTTTTGGAAACAAAGATACTCAAACCTATACGAAACAGAGAAAAATGTATATAATAAATAAATAAAAGAAGAGATTAGGGGTCGTACCATATCTCGAAGTTGAAGAAGAAATTTAAGAGAGAAATATAAGGTTAGAAAGGAATTGTTATGATCTGAAAATGGAAGAAGCTTGAGAGAGAAGTGTGAAGATATAGTTGAGTTAAATTAACAATTGCTTCTCATATATATATTATATATATATATATATAGATGAGAATTGAGCTTTGTCTTTGGTGATGTGAATAAGGAACCGGAAATCAATTGACGTGGGGCCAAGATATAGAGCCAAGAAGCTATTTTATAAGCTATTTCATATGGCTCTTTTCCCTATTTTTCTCTATACTTAATTTTGACAATAGCTATACACAAATAATATTACTTTTGTCTTTTTTTTTAAATATATTTTTTTTCTAGATTTTTTATGACAGAAATTTTATTAATTTCTCTACTAATATTCACTTTCTCTTTATTAGAGTTTGTGAAACAACCCACTAATTAATTCTTAGAGGGTTTAATATAATCGCAATAACTTGAATTACAAAAATCTAGAAAATTATAATGAAACCACTAAAACAAAAAGAATAAAGAAGAACAAACCAACGACAACTTATAGAATTAAAGAATCGTAGAAACTTGTGGAGCAATTATGTGCCATGACCGTCTTCATATCTCTTCAAATGTCATTGCCGTTGTTGGTTTCATCCCCATAAAGAAAGGCATTAATTTCTCTTATTGCTATTTTTTAATTTATTATTTGGGGAAATTACAACACATCAGAGGCTATTCCTCTAATTAATATGTTTATGTTTGAACTATCATATCTATCTGTCAGTACATTGTTCAATATATTAATGCCAAAAACTATTTATTTTATTAATCCTACCAATGGAGTGGACACAAATAAATTATTAATTATTTTATTTACTAATATATCATTATTTATATCTCAACCTATTTATATCTATTTCACTTAGATATGTACGGTGTTCAACTACGGGAGGGAGGCCAGCTGATTTTGATTTCAGAAATAATAACACTGATGCTAATATGAGTACTATTTTCCTTTACGTTGTGTTAGCTAATGCGATTTTCGTAATCTCAAGTTATCCAATTGTCTATGCTGATTTTGATTTCAGAAATAATAACACTGATGCTAATGAGTACTATTTCCCTTTACGTTGTGTTAGCTAATTTACGTTGTGTTAGCTAATGCGTAATCTCAACAAGCTGTGATAGTATTCAACTGGAATAGATTAACTTCTTAGTAATGTAAGGCTGTAAGGCTCAATTGGGATAACTATGAGGCATGTCCAACGGTCGCATCTGACTTGTGTCCTGCAGATATTTTATTTTGAATGAATTGTATATGCTATATACATTTCTTTTTATTTGTGCTTAGGCTGTTGGATTTCTTTTATTTGTGCTTAGGCTGTTATATTGGCTATTTTACAATGTTTTGTATTAAATAGCATTTCGCATAACAATAACAATTTGTTCAAATTCTGCTATTGTATTAGCGCTCCGTTATAGTCTATTCGGGTTGTATGTAAACATGCATGAGCGTCACTCAAACACCCCTTTGATCACTTTATAGTGACCTATAAATATAACCTAAAAGTTTATTTAAAATTAGGTTAACGGGTAAATTTTCATAATATTATAATAATAAAAAATGGACAAAATATAAAATAGGAACGCAGTACCTTTTCTCAGGTTCATTACGAAGTATCGAAAAGCATCATAAATAATTTACCAAAAATGCAGCATCGGTGGGAAATAAGAATAGAATCACTAAGTGGGAGCTAGCGTCTATGCAATATCCCATGGAGAGACACAATGATATACCAGAACACGGCATGCTCCAGACACATAGGTAACCAAAGTAAATCATGTCAATGACTACGAAGACAAGTTAAAAGGCTTCTGAAAATGCCCTTGCACAGCTCTGTTCAACACGTACACCTATTTCTTGTTTATTCTGCTTTAATTATGTTTCTTATACAGTGATTAGTTAAAACCAATTTTTTTCTGGGTGTTTTGAATTTCTTGCCTTGTTTTTTCCTAGGCTGTCCTTGTCTCATGAAATTTGTATTGACCAGAATTTGAGAGTTCCATGGTATAGATGCTATGATTAAAACCAGATAGTTAAGTATGATCAAGTGTCATACTGCATTGGTACCTTTGAATGTTTTGGTTGAGAACAAGTTGATCCTTTTGTCTGCTGATTGGATGTTTGATAGGACACTAGATATTGGGCCTTGGCCCAATAGATAGGTTGATTAGTGTATAAGAGTTAGTTAGTATATTCACTGACTTTACATAATTCTGTTACAGATTTCTGTTATAAAAGAGAGGGAAGGATAGTTAGAAAATCATTGAGAAAGATATTGTTAGGCAGTTAGGAGAGTCTCTCTCTGGATTAGGAGCAGATTATGCTCTGGAAGGAGTTCTTGGAACTCTGGTTGTTTTCTTTTCCCAAAGTTAGAGTTGTAGAATTCATGCAAATGAACTGTGTTATATAATTAGCCAGGTCTCATTTAGAAAGCTAAGAGGTGGTACTCTTGTGTTAAAATTAAATAATTTGTACTTGTCTTTTCAGAATTTAGTTTAGCCTAGAACTTAGTTTTGAACCGCTTGTGTTAAAGGCAACAAAACTTGAGGTGTAGAGGTCCATTTGACATGATTCTAATGGCTTGTAAAAGTTGGGATGCAACTCTTTTTAAGAAAAAAGGCAGGACATTTCAGAAAGCTACTAGGTTATGAAATTGCAACCGAAACAGAAAAGCTCAAGAGCAAAACAAATTCTGAATGTTGAGATCCCATATTGACTAGAGATATGGCCAAATGTTGAGATCCCATATTGAACATAAATTAATATGTATATTTTTTAGGAGTGACACAATATTTAAACATAAAAAAATTGATATATTTTTTCAAGAAGAAATTTTTTGACAAAGATAAAAATTATAAAATGGATATATTTTATTTGATTAAATTGTGTGAATTGTGTGATTTGTGAAAATTGTGTGACTTGTTATGTGACTTGTGAAAATTGAAATTCTAATTTTTGTTCAACTTGTCTACTATGTATGAATTGTGTGATACTCTAAAAAAAAATTATATGACTTTTAAAAATTTTAATTATAATATTTAAATTTCAATGATAATATTTTAGCTAATATTTTTGCTCTCCGGCTCTCCCAAATATTTTGTGTAAGATCCGCCATTGGATACAAACATTTAAATATAATTAAAAGGATTAATTTATTAAAAAAAATAAAATTTGTTATAACTAAACAACTTAAAAGACTAGATGATGCATTTAGTCTATTTAGCCATTTAATAAAAGTTGTCTTTTATTTTTTTGGAAGATTTATGAAAATAAAAATAATGATCTCGTTTGCAACTTTATTTTTCTTGAGTTTTTTACTTGTATTCGGTATGTCTTCCATGATATATCCTTAAAGTTTCATTAATAGAAAAATAATATTAAACGTGTTTTTTTGACATATCCTCCTATCCGTTTCTCTCACAAGTCACTACCATATTAACCATTGTAGGCTTCTTATCTTCATCACCGCTCTATAATTGATTGAGGCCTATTACTTTGATGAGGTATGGGAGATTACTTATGAAGATAGGAACGAGGTTATTGCTACCTTTGTTCTTTGTCAATGTAAAGTAAATGTTTGATATAGACAATGCTCTTGCCTTGTTGTTTGGTATTTGATTATGTTCTTCATTGTATTTGCCTTGTAACTATGTAAGTCTTTTCTAAATTTAATATAGTTTCAAAAATTTATTTTAGACTTCATTAAAATTATTTATAGATCTCCTTGTATTGTAGATATTATTTCTGTTGAAATGACACAACATTCTTTTTATAAAAAAATATTGTTTATATTTTTTTATAGATAAATAATTATTACAATTTTTTATTTAAATTATTGATAAGAGAAAAATAAATTAAACAATATTGATAATTGAGAAAGTTAATTACATCAAATATTATAAATATTTGTATAGTCAATTAAATAAACGATTAATTAATATAAAATAATTAACTAGTTAGTGTAATTAATTAATTAACTAAGTAAAATATCTAATAATAATTGAAATTAGACGGAGTATAAAAGTGCTCCAACTCTTTAGCAATAATATAAGACATTGGCGAAGTTTGAACAAATATTTTGGAGATATTGAATTTTTAAAATTTTAATTGATAAATTAGGTATAGTATTTTATTGTATATTAGAATTTTAAGTTGTTAATTTACTATGTAAACATGTAATTTTTTTTTGCAAACACAACTACAAAAAGCGAACAAGTGAACGAATTTAACTAAAAGGTTTCATATGATTAGGAGAGACTTTAGGATAGACGGAGTATGGATATAACATATTAATTTAGTTTGTATCTTTCGAGAGGAAAAAAATTTAAATAAAAACATAATTAATTTAGTTGAGTTTTTACATTTTTTTCTCACAAAATTAAACATGTTGATTTGATTATGCTCAATCAAATTGACATTACTAAAATTATGACACTTAAAAATATAAAATTTTCTTTTTCAACACTTGATTTTTTATACTATTAAAATAATTAAATAAATACTTTTTAAATTATAATTAAAAAAATAATATGTAAATAATAATTTTTTTTTAAAATAACACTAGTGATATAGTCTAATAATTTTATTTAGATATCAATGATCAATTTTAAATCAAGTAAAATCATACTCAAATCAACATAAATTGAGTTTATTTTGTTCAATTTAAATTGAATTTGAACACATAACAAAAAAATCAATTTAATTGATTTCAATTTTTTTTTTAGTTTATGAGATTATTGGTTTGATTTTTATATTTTTAAAAAAAATTCAAAAATACAATTGAAATTAAAATTAAACCAATAATCTCATAAACTTGTAGGCCATTAGATGTAATGTATTTTTCCAATTAATATTTTTTATAATTATTTTATAAATTATTTTTATTAAAAAAAAATTAATAAAGACGTTAGAAGTCGTTGGCCACTATATTCCCACAAATCTCCATGTGATATAAGGTTAACTAGTGAACTCTCGGTTTTATCTCCCGAGATTATTATTTTTCATTCTTTCTTATAAGGTTAAGTAATAATAACCCAACAAAACAACAAGTTCAAAATTTTATAGTGACCAAATTTTTTGTTGATCAAGTTCAAAATCGTTTTTTTTCAAATTAGTTCTATGAAACTTATGAACTCTCCCAATGAATATTCTTTTCAAATTAGTTCTATGAAACTTATGAACTCTCCCAATGAATATTATGAGTTGCAACCACAATAATTTATCAAATTACAAAATAAAAGTTCATATTAAAAGCATACATCCCTTGCTACAATCAAACTCTCCCATCTATAAAACATTTGGACTCTCCAACACATTATCTTTTCATTGGCTTTATTTATAATTTTTTTTTATTAGTCCTAAAATTATACTCCTATTCCATAAACCCTCAAAAATCTAAAATTGCCTCTGACACTATAAAAGCTATTTTCTTATAGGGTTAAATTTTTTTTATTTTCGATCTACTTCACATATAGTTAGTTTATTAATTCAATAACATTCTAATGGCCTATGAGTGACCTATTTTAGTACGCAAGAAACTAAAATAAGATGTTTTAAACTTGAGGATCAAAAGAAAACATTTATTTATTTAGACTAGATATATTTTATTATTGTTAAATTATATCCGTGGTCCTTTAATTTAATTTTAGATAACGTTTTAGTCCTTTATTTTTTTTTTTCAAATTGATCCTTTATTTTAATTTTAAGTGACAATTTCATATTTTATGTCTTAAAATTTTGACAATGTTATCATTTTTTGTACAAAAATTCAAAAAAATCATCAAAATTTTCAACCAAAACTCATTAAATTAATAATTATCTTCAGTATAATGAAAATTTTATCAAATTTATAACTCAAATACACTCATATTTTCATCTTCAACAACATCAAATAAAGAATGAAAATATGAGTTTATCTCAAGATTTAAGATATAAATTTGATTAAATTTATATTTTATTGAAGATGATAATGAATTCTATGGGTTTTGGTTGAAAAATTTGATAATTATTGATTTTTTGTAAAAAAAAGGATAACATTGTTGAAATTTTAAAACATAAAATATCAAATTGTCACTTAAAATTAAAATAAATGATCAACTCAAAAAAAAAAAAGATAAAGAACTAAAACGTTACCTGAAATTAAGTTAAGGGACCACGAATGTAATTTAGCATAAAATATATTAATGCCAAAAACTATTTATTTTATTAATCCTATCAATGGAGTGGACACAAATAAATTATTAATTATTTTATTTACTAATATATCATTATTTATATCTCAACCTACTTAGCTACTCTACTAGCCATCCACAATAGAGGCTATTCCTCTAATTAGAATAGTGCTTAGTGAAGGAATTTATCTCTCCTTTCTTTGTGTTTGTTCCACTTTATAAATATAAAGTTATCTGTGTGATTCATTTAATAATACTTTATTAAGTGTTGAGTTAGAGGGATGTGGTCCTATATTAGAAAAATTATTAATGAATTAAATAGAATATCTTAAGCACCCAAAGTTAGGTGCTTCATTCATAACACATTATATTACTATTAAAATCAATTCAAATAATAATTTTCATAAGAATCACACACAACTAAATAAGATATTTTTAATGCGATCAAGAGAGTTGATGGTCGGAGTATCAACTGATAATAGGTGGTCTGTTGAGAGAAAAAAAATTAGTTTAAATCATCTGTGCCAACTCCATTGGTAGAATTAATAAATATTAATACTTGATTTTCTCCCATAAAGTTGGCAAAATCTTTTGGGCAAGAAAGAAAGAAGCCAATCTTCTGAAGGATAAAAAAAATCATTAGTAAAGATACTTAGATGTCTCTCTAGTCTCTACAAATGGATAGCATGAGTCATATTCTTGATTATTTTCGTGTATTAACTATTACAACCTGCTGTAAGCAAGTAATTGTGGGAGAAGGAGGCAGAAGATACATGAAACACTTCTAAAGAAGAAGAAGAATTTTAACATATCATCACTAGATGATGTTATCAAAACTTAAAATGTGGAATAAACTAGGAGTCTCTCCTTTCACCTATTTACCTTTACATCACATATATATATATATATATATTAATGAATAATAAATCTAGCAACATACCTTATTCCCACAAGTTACAAAGAATATTACAAGCATTTTTCTGACCAAACTAGGCTATCTTGAGTAACCATTAGCCAGAACAGGGATCCTCACTTTGTGTCCTCTACTTCCCTTCATCAAAACCTCTCCAAAACTATATGTTCCAGTCACTGACCGAACGGTAAGTGTCACGGTAAACCTACGTGATGCACCAGCTTTGATGGTTATTGCTGGAGGGTTCACTTCAATGGCAATTGCTGGTTGCATTCTAGCTGTCATCACGTAGGTTTCTACTTCCTTAGCAACATTTGTGACTGTGCGGGTTGCAATTTGAGTTCTCACAAGATGGGAAATTGTAATGGATGGAGTGTTTAAATTATATGGCTGGCCCATAGTTTTGTTACATGGTGAGTTTGTATAGTTCTTTATCTCATGAACATCAATGCCAGGTGTTGTGCACAAGAATCCTAAATAGTCGTTGTATCCTGCAAAATGATTAGCAAAACTAATTAAGAAGTTTGATATTGAAATATTATGGTCTTTTCTTCCTCTGCATACACAATATTATGCAGTGATAAATAATATATGAAATGAGATCCTTCACAACTTTGCAATAATATAATCTACTACTGTGGATGATCAAGAAAATGCAAATGATAGTGCACAGTAAAAATAAACAGCAAGAACAAAGAAATTAAACGTAGAACTCGATAAATTCAATGTTCCCCCTAGAAACAAGGGTTATGTCCATAAGCATAAGAGTAAAAATATTTCACTATGATCTTGCAAATTACAGATATAGTTTAGTGAAAAACACTCATATTTTGTCTATGTTTCTCAGGAACAGAGCTCCAGACGTCTCTCTCTCTCTCTCTCTCTCTTAAGTTTATCCATAAAACTTCTCTCATTTTTCTTGTATAAGACAGATGGATAAGACGATATAGGCATGCCCATAAAGAGGAGGAGATGCATAAGGCGGAAGAGTAAATCCCAATTCAACAAGTTCAACAACTAATATTAATGAGGATGACTCCGAAAGCCTTGAGGGGATAAATATGTTTACCACAAAGGAATTACGATCACTTGAGAGTTGAGAGTAGCTATTTAAATCTAGACTTAAATGTTGAGAAACAGCAAACTGGAAAACTAAAGAGAAATTGAAAAAAATGAAGAAGACACGTGATTTGATAATGTGATTTTGATTAATTGCTGATTAGGGTTACAGATTACCACTTGAGTTTAAATACTCTGCTCGTTGCGCTTACAGCACCACATGCTCTGCTACGCTTGTGCAAATGGCCTCTTATGATTAAATGTTAGTCATACACAACACTTAAACATGTTTTGGTCCCCGTAAAATGTCCATCTCTATATTTTTGTTGGAAATGGACATCTATCTGTTATAAAATAACTACTTTCCCTCGATCTATATTATACAAAATAATCACTATTGAATGATTTTCTTTCTTAGCATCTATTAATTACATCTATCTGTTGTTTTGTTAGTCAGATGAAGATAGGTTTTAATATTCTAATTGTCATGATAATGAATGTTTCAGCTACATTTGTATTTCGCTTACATATAAAACAATATTTACAACTTGGTTCAAAATGCCCCCCCTATAGGTCTAAAACGAGTTCATTTTTTCTAGTGAACACTATGTCTCACATTCACATACACCGTGTTCTACATCCTGATTTCTTGTGATAACAATGTAGAAGGTAATAACCCAAACACTATATTCCAAGTAACTATGACTAAGACAAGAAAAGTAGTTATATTAGAGGGGAAAAGCAAATGAACCTGCGTCAAAGATGAGCCCAGGGTCCATGGCTGCTCTTGGATTCACATGTCCACTTCCATAATCAAAAGGAGTGGCTCTGACCAGTTTCACAGCTTCTGTTTCAGAATATTGCTGTGCTAGAATTGGGCTTCCTGCTCTGTCTAGAGTTGTTGATGTTGTAAGCAAGGCTGATTTAATGGCTGCAGGGCTCCAACGTGGATGTTTCTGCTTTAAAAGAGCAGCAATTCCAGCAATGTGTGGGGCAGCCATGCTAGTTCCAGACATCATGGCAAATCCTTCTCCTACTCAAGCAAAATTTTCCTAAATAAATCAAATTATAATATATTGGTATTTTCTATCTCATGTTGTTCTTCTACCCTTCCCTGCTCAAACATGCAATAATTCTTACAATAATACCAGGAACCGTGATACATTTTTCCATGCGTGTGTCTGGAATACTAAAAATTTAAAATTCTGATTCAAAGTTAAGAACATATCAGAGTCATATCATTAGAGAGAAATGAACAAATTTTCTTATGCATGGACCCATCATTACCTGTCTAGGCCAACTATCCTTCAAATAAGTACTAGGTTGACTCAAATGTTTAGTGAGGGAAGTACTTTTCTTTTGAACAAATTTGAAAGATTTAATATTTTTATGAACATTTCAAACTGAACCTAACACCTCTATGCTACCTAAAAGTTTTCCACCTAACTCACCAAAGTAAAATGCCAAGGAGTGAGATCCAAATGTTAGTTCGGGATGAAATTTTCAAACTCAACAATTAAAAAACAACTTAGTTAAACCATTACTTACCATCATAATTTGAATCATCAGTTCCGTTTAGAGACCAAGCAGCCCAAATCAACGAACCCGGAGCTAATATATCTGGTTTAAGGAGGTCAGCGTCTTGGAAGCTGAAATCCTTTATATTTGGCCCTCTAGCAGAGAATGATGCCACCTGTGGTGCGGATTTATGGAGAATAGGCCTCAAACCATCCCCAATTTTACCTATACCTTTGAAAGTCTTCACTCTTCCAGTCCAGTCTCTTGATGTGGAGATATTATAATAATCTATCAATTCCTGATAAAATAAGGATTTAAAAGCTCCAAATTAATTTATTATTAACACATACTCCGTGATCATAAAAATGTACTGACGAAAAAATAGAAAAAAGTAGATTAAAACTGTAGTGAGGCTTTTAGCAACATAGTTAATTAGTTATAAAAAATGGGTCAAGTACCTTTGACATGCTGACATCTGTGATTAGAATCCCAGGAAGGCCAACAGGGACAGGGTCAAATTTCGTTCCAGGAGAAACATTTTCTACACAGAGAACAAATCCAACTGCTCCAAGGGCCTTTGCTGTTTCTGAAACTTTCTTTATTGATGCAGTACCAACAACAAAGTTGAAAGAATAGCCACAGAGAAGAATTCTCCCCTTTATCAAATTCTTGTTTAGGACCTCTGGTCTCTGGCAATCTAATGGGCTGTACTTCATAACTGAAGAATCTAGCAGCACGTCGTTTGCAGCAACCAATGTGTATGTTTGGTTTAAATGTGTAGAAGCTGCACAAAACCACTAACAACAAAAATTAGCATACGGTGGAAACTAGAAGGCAACAAATGAATTGTGGACAAACCATAAATATGTCATGGTTCAAAAGCATGAAATTTACATAACTCTGAAGCCATGTTAATTCTATTAGAATGAAATCATTTTGTCACCAGCAGCATCGCATTCGTAGCCGAACCCTTAACAAAAAAGAAAAACATATTTTATAAAGTACAGGAGGAGTGGATTGGTTCTTAAATTTGTATGACTACACTCGTTGGGTGTTTTCAATACTATTGATATTTAAACTTTCTACTATTCTTTGTTTTAATAAAAAAGGAAATTTAAAAGTTTTAGAGAATGTTCTTGAGCATTTTCAGCAGGATGTAGGCACCAGTACCCATTCTTAAATCTTAACTTTTTAAAAGACAACATTTTATATGATATAAAATACTTTGGCCTGCCAGCTTTGCACACAATCCAGTTTCATCATATTGTTGAATCACTGATTTAACAAACATGAACAGTAACAAATTTATCTTCACAAAACGCTGTCTACCATCTATACAAGCCATCAGATTAAGCATACATCATTCAACCACCAGAAGGTATATTGTGAAACATAGTCCGCTACTAGCTTCAACAGTACAAACTACTCTCTTTGGAAAGCATACAATTATCTTGGCTTAAAACAGACAATAATTTCGGGAAACATGACATGGAGAATGCTGATAACACAGCTCACAATTTTACAGATAATGCCTAAGACCACTAAAAGCAAATGCTAGTCATCAATTCTGATCTTGAGTCAATAAAATAAGCATCAATTGAGGAAATGTACAAGAAATCGATATAATTAAGCTAGTTCTAGTATATGCTTTTCGCCCTCTCAAACAATAATGAAATGAAATAAAGTTCTTTTTCGTAGTCCAAGATGATGATAATCAGCACTCAGAACTAATTGATATAATCTGCAGAAGAAAAATTATTACTATTTTCTCTTACTTTCTGTTAAGTTTTCTTCTCGTGGCACAAACATTAAAAGAATTAAGTAAGCATTAAAATTAAAAATACATATCTCCGAATAATTTCTTTTTAGTTTACTTGAATAAAGATTTATTTCCATATTTTCATCAGCTACAAATAAAATTCCACCAAAATCGTCAAAACCATGTCTCCTAGATTCTAGAACCATTCTATGACCAAGAAAAATATATCGTAAGAAACATAGTATGAAGTTAGAAACTCACGTGACAACCCAAGTCCTGCTAAGATTTTTCCATTTCCAAGGGTCAGATGGTTTTTATATCTACGATCATCAATTGCAGCTGCCACAGATACTATCCACGGACTATATGAAACTAATGACTTAGGAAAAGGGCCACCATTTCCTGCAGCCTGTGCAACAAACACACCAGCTTTCACAGCCCCAAGAAGTGTAGCATCAAAAGGATTCAAAAACGTGGTTTTGGTGGCTGCTGGCGGGCTATTTGGTCCAACTGAAAGGCTGAGTATATCCACTCCATCATGTACAGCCTGTTGACTCTCAAATTTGAATAATTACACATCTTGCAATAAAACTACAAAGGTTAAAAAAAAAATGAAACTGTATAACTGATAGTTCAATTTTATGATCATGTTGAGTTGGAGCAAGTTTTTCTAAGCAGTTCAGTACATGACCTAGAGATCAGTGAAGAAGGACTGAAACATCAGAGTTTGTCATAAAGAGTCAATGAGCCAACAGAAACTTTTTAACATAAATATGCTGTTGGGTTATAAAACATTTGAGATGAAATACCAACATATAGACTTATATACCTGATCAAGTGCAGCAACTACATCTGCAACAAACCCTCCAAACAGTCTATAGAGTGCTTTGTACACAGCAATCCTGAAGACAAACACATCCAGTGTTTAAAGCAACACAAATAACTGCAGACAAAGTTCCTAGTCAATCAATGGACCATTATAGGGTATTTATTATTCCTCACCTGGCACGGGGAGCCATTCCACTTGCTTTACCAAATTCATGTCCATGCAGCCTCACAGGAATTCCATTTCTTCCAGCTGCAATAGAGGCTGTATGACTGCCAGATGAAGATACAATAAGAACAGCGGAAAATTTAAAAGAACAGCTGTTGCCAAATTAGAAGATATGGCTTCAACCACAACTACTGATACTATCTATTTCAAATGTTTATAAGACATAAACTGAGGAACCAGAGGACAGTTTTGGCTAACAGGATTGGAGAAGGATCCTGTGCATTTCAAGTTGATAATGTTTAACTCCTTATCATCAGTCTGAATTATGAGGATACATTTTATTTAAGCATCTAAGTGCCAAAATTTTGAAACCTCGCTAAAATTTGTGACAAGATTTTCATAGCGAAGCTACAGTCATAGATAAACCATGAGACTAGGAGTTATTACTTCCATGTACAACAAAAATAAGAGATAAGCATAGACATTGACTATTTATAAAGAGAGCATCCCAAGGATTTGAAGTGAAGAAGTTAATTAAGTGGAAAAAGGGCCTAACCTTCCGTGGCCATCTCCATCTAGAGGAGAGGCAAAATCAATTGAAGGATTAAATGCTCCAGAAGCTTTTGCAGCTTGAGCAAAATGTTGTGCTCCAATAATCTTTCCATTACAGAAACTTCTTTTGGTCTCAGGATCAACTTCACATTTTCCTCTATATTTTGAAAGTGGTCCATATGGTTCAGTATTATGAGTCGCAAAGCTTGGGTGGTGAGGATATATCCCAGAGTCGACAAATCCAATCACAATGTCCTCTCCAGCCCTATCGCAGCCGCCTCCTGTTGGCCAAACACTGGTTGGAAGCCCCAAAAATTCTGGCGTATGTGTCGTAAGTCTCCTCACTTTCCAGTCCCTCTCAATAGATTTCAC
Organism: Cicer judaicum; assembly: GCA_037974835.1. Lineage (NCBI taxonomy): Eukaryota > Viridiplantae > Streptophyta > Magnoliopsida > Fabales > Fabaceae > Cicer > Cicer judaicum. Next base: position 4,348,562 of record JBBPBS010001075.1, on the reverse strand, counting down.
ACCAGGAGCGTGTCTAAGAGTTTCTACCTACTAATATAAGTTTATACAAGGTAAGGTAAGGAAATCAGATTGCAGAAATGGATTTGAAAAACTCAAAACTCATTATTTTAAACTAAATAATAGTAATGAAAGATTGCACAAGACAAAACATCACCTGTTCTGGGGAAAGATGAACTGCAAACCCATTTATTAGATGTCTATAGCTATAGAGTTTCGTATATGTCCCACGGTCAAACAGCATCCCCAGAAGCATATCATGTCTATTTTCAAGGTGGCGCGCATAAGAAGTCACCGACTCACTGGAAAAAAGTTTAAAGAAACATGAAATTTTCAACAAAAACAATACATCAAAATCCAATTCTCAGTTAAGCATGCACTTAGCCTTACTCTATGTAAACAAAAAGCACTTGTATTCAAAAGTATAACTTATCTGAGTAATAGTTAGCTACAATTCATTGTGATAACAAATTAGATAACAATGCTGGATTTCTAAATTCATTCTGATAAGATGATTCTTTATTTGTAGAGTGTCTAAATTCATCACTCAATTAGAATGTAAACCCGTTAACAAATTCAATTCAACCACATGATTCTTGTAATTACCGTTACTAAATATCGAAAACTTTAATAACAATTAAACAATTGAGAATAATATCTGCAAGAATCATACCTTGTGGTATCAATCTTCTCATCAGATTCAACAGCAGTGGCTTCAAACCCATCAATACCACCAGTATAACTTATGATAGGCTCACCTTCAACAGTTACTATGTAAACCTCTGCCTCACCACATAACACAAGAGTAAATAGAATCGTAACTACACACCCAAACTCCACCAACAACCTCATTTCTCACGACCAACCTCAATAGTCTTTGAGATCTGTTTCATCACTCCCATGCCACAAAGTTAGAAAAATTCAAATTCCAAATAAATACATAAAAAAACATTATATTAATAAATTATATCAAAATTGATTAATATTAAAAACAGAAAAGTGTTTGCTTATTCCAATACTGTTCCTGAGAGTTACAAAGAATCTTCTTTATTCAACTTCAGTATTAAGATACAACTACAATAGGAGTAAAATAAAATAAAATAAAAATGAATTGCTGAAGAATGTTAAGCATTGAACAAAAACAAGCTAGTGAAGTTGTGATGAGTTATGAAGCACTAACACAACCACGTAGACACCACTAATAATCTAAGAAAATTATAGTCATAAAATGTATACTAGTTTTGCAGTTAAATAGGAAAACAACAGAGATTCACAAGGAAATAAAGAGGAAGTATATAAGATGCAATTAAAGTAAGTGAAAATAGAAATAGTAACATTATTATAATAAATCATGATAATATATAATAGTCTTAACCCTCCCATTAATGATTGAATAATATGAAGTTGAACTACGAGATACAGAAGAAAGTAAAGTTTAAGTAAAGATTATACGGCAAAGATCGAAGTCCATAATAATAATAATAATAAGAATGAATGAATGAAAGTTAGTTAAAGAGAAAGTAAGCATATATATTACCAGTGTGGATTGGATCCAAGTGACATGAAGTGAAGAAAAGCGCGTGGAGGTGAAAAATGAGTGAGAATCGAGTCAATAACTCATTGTGAAGTTTGAAGATAAATGGAGAAGAAGAATAAAGAGTTGAGAAAAAGTGGAAGCAAAGAATCGTATTATTGATAATTGATTATTGATTATGAAAAAGAAATTAAGATCGATAAGGTTGATTCAGATATACGACATTGAAATGAGATGGAGTGCAGTGTACGCACTCTTACAGTATTCATCGGAGATCTAACGGTTACCTTTCATTGCCATGGATTGATGAGTAGTAAAGGACTGTGTTGTGTCTGTCACTCACTCAAATGAAAGAGTGGGAGCTTCTCATCTGATTCATGGTGGTCACTCATCACTCTTTTATATATGCAATAATGCAATCTTCTATAGTACTATTACTATTATTCATTTTTTTAAACAAATTTTTAAATACTATATCAAATATTTTAAAATTATCTCAAATTTTAGCATATTTTTTCAAATATAATATTAATTTGATCAGTTAAATTTTAAAAGATATAATTTTTCTTAATTTTATTGAATGTGCATACACTGTTATCATTTTTTCGTGTAAAAATTGAAAAGACCCTTAACTTGTATTTTTCCAAACAAAAAAATTGTTGATATTGTTTAAAATGATTTTTAAATTCAGTTCTAGAGTAGACCACCTAAGAATGTGGTGGATCATAAAATCTCGCTAGTTTTTATATATAACAAAAAACTATAAATAGCTATAGCTAGTAAGTCTTGTACAAGGAATATAGTATTTTTATAATTTATAAGTTTAATTGCAGTTTTGGTCCTTTATTTTAGTTGGATGATGAAAGTAGTTCTCCGTTTTATTTTTCTTCAGTTTTAGTCCTTTAAATAGAATTTTGGTCCAATTGTTGCAAATAAGATCTTGAGGCATGATGTGACTTAAATAAATGTAAAAAAAATAAATTTTCATGAAATTTTAGACCAAAATAGGAGACTATTTTTGCGATTCGGCTAAAATAGGAGATCAAAACTGCAATTAAGTCTAATTTATATTTAAAACATTAAGTATATTAAAGAATATGTTTTTTTTATAAGATATTTTCCTAAAAAAGTTCTAAATGATGTGAAAATTATTTTTAAAATTGGATGCATTAGCCGTTACAATCATATTTGGGACAATTTTATGAAATTTTAAATGGTGTGATATCATGTGAGAAAAATCAGAGAATTTTTATTAAATAATAAGAAAATAAGAAATTATATAATTTTATATTGAGATATATTCGGAGAAATATAATTTTATGTATATATCTAAATTATTGAATCTATAATTTGTGTACATATTGGTGTGATAAAATTTGGTATTTATAAACTATAATCATCCAAAATAGTACAGAAGAAAAATAACAATATAAAGTTTTATACTAAAAGAATGAATCATTGATTTCATTAACTTTAAATCTTATATTATGGACAATGGAAATGATAATATAGACTTTCGTATTAAAGAATGAATAATAGATTTTGTATTTTTCTTTTTTTTGAAGAAATGAATTTTGGATTTGTGTCATTTTAAGTATGTGATGTATAAACACCATGAAAAAATTATAGTATAACACAAATTTTTACAAATAAAGAGTCAACAATTTGTGTATATGGTTTGGAGATTTAAATATAATATATGTGTCTAAAGATAAGATGATGATAAACTTTTGTATAGAGAATGATTAACGATTTGTATAATATTAAAGATGAAGTCTAATTAATATATTTATGTTAAAAATTAATAGAATAATGACATAATAAAGTATATAAATTTTTATAGAGTTAAATATATTTTTATTTTTTATAACATTTTATTTTTAGTTTTGGTAAAAAAAATCATTTTTTTTTTATAAAATTATTATGTATGTAGATTAAGTCTTTGTTAGAATATTAACATATATTTTTTAATCACATATGTGAAGAAAAAAATCAAGATATTCAAAAATTAAAAGTTAGATAATATGAAGAAAAAAAATCAGATATATATTACATTAATGTTTAAGCAAAATAAATTCGTACTTCAAAGTAGGTAGGACCATATAAATGAAAATTACAGATAACATAAAAGAAAACTGGCAATATCCTCTCCTAGTCTCGTACTATATCATTTTAATACTCTTTTGCCTATTCTAGTAAAGTAGGTAGGACCATAAAGATTTGCAACAATCTTACAATAAAAAATAGGCTTAATTAATTCTTTACACTATGCACTATTTTTTTCTTACAAAATAATCATATGGGTTTTGTCTTACAATTTTTTTTAGAAGAAATGGAAAAAGTTTCTAATTTGAATTTAGAACATTATATATAAATTAATAATATTGAAATTTATTAATTAAGTTAAAAATTAAGAATTAATCATATAGTTCTTTAACTTACGTAATTATATTAAATTGCAAATGTTAAATATTTTGGTTCACATAAGATCACTTTTTAAAAGTCACTTAAAATTACAATAATGGTCGACAATATTTTTTATAAATATAGGTTAATGAATGTGTCATCGTGGAATTGACAAAAATCAAGACATTGTTTCAATTGTAAAAATGATTAGTCATTAAGATATATTTTGTATGATTGATATTGATCGTCATTAGAATTTCCGACGATTTTAAGTATTGGTTCACGATGGATCATCTATTAATGTGGTACACAGTAAAATTTGTCATATATTTTAGATTCAGTTGTTAATATATTTTTTTTTATCAAAATAGTCCTTTAAAACTAAAATGAAAATATTTGTTGGACACAAATTTTGACATCAACATTTATTTATATACAATTTTCGAGTTTTGTATTACTTTTCTCTCCTCAATTTCAACAACATACACATTTAAGTTTTATGTTATACTAATCTCGAATACAGTGTTCAACTTTTATGTATTTAAATAATACTTCTCAAATTAAAAAAAAAAATTAACGAGTTGACATTTAGAAAAATAACATTTGTGTAAATATTTGGATATTGATATTAGATTGTACAATTTTGAAATTAATAAACATGATTTTGTAATTCAGAAATCTCTTTGATTTATCTTTTTCATTTGTATCTTCTTTTCCTTAGGGATAGTTGGGTACCAAAAAATATACTCGTAATAAATAAGGTAAAAAGTAAGATATGTGCTTGAATGATCATGGGTACTAGTAATTTAGTGTCCACTCTATCCTGGATCCACATGTATATATAAATATATTATTTATATTTTAATTATATATACATCTTTATTATTTATTTAAATAACTTTAGGATTTCATATATTTTTTTTATGTTTATTGTAATAAATATTTGTTTTTGGTATTTTGAATGTTTTAATTGGATTACAAATACTATCATGATAATATTTTATGAGTTGATTTGAAATATTTTTGGATCCTACTTGATTCAGAGCTGACTTGAATTCGTGATTGGAGAGGAGAAAACAGTTGTTTAATGGTGACGAAGACAATTGTTGTTCATCAACGGAGGTGGTGTATCTACACACACTTTAGAAGCAATCTTCTTATTGTGTATTTGAGTGGGAGATTTTAGGTTAGAATAATATGTACCTTGCACTACACCAGGTGTCGTTTTGTATAACACATTTCTATGGGTTTCAAGAATAAATTTGTTAGGGTTTTTGAGTTAGATGGTCAGTGACTTCTGGATTATCGTCTGATTTCGGACATGTGACGCTATTGATGAATGGTGATTATTGTCATCATATGATTGAGATTGTGATATAATAACTATCATGTGGTTATGAGAGGAGATACATGTGAGCTTTGATGGCCCCTCACTTCAAATTCTCTTTGCTTATCCTTATATGCCCTAATTCCATAACCTTCCATGCTCATCTAGCAAATGGATCGGGTTGGTCCGAGTTTGACCGACAATGGTATTGAGACAAAATCTCAATTTAATGTTTTGATGAAAACAAACAAAAATTTAATTGAGAATGTTAATTATGAGTCTAAATGTTACATTAATTTAACTTGTGTTTTTTAGTGTATTAATTTAAAGATAGGATTTAAACAAAGCGAAGAAATTAACATAAAAAGGCAAGAAACTGGACAGACAAGAATGGGGAACACTCTTAACAAAATCTAAAAATTGAAGAATGTTCTCCAGTTTCAAGAATGATCATCATAGCTCCAAAATCAATCAATCTTCACTAGTTAAAAGAAGTTTTAGCCTCTGAATTTTACATCTATATCATCAGCACTTGGCAAGAAACAAACTGAGATGATCATATTCAAAGAAACTACTCGAATCATAAAGAGAGAAGATCACGAATTAGCAAGATCAAACAGATTTGAACCTTCTCTAGCTTGACTGTCAAGAACGAAAAACATTCTTGACAACATTTTGATCATTCTCTGGAATGTTGACATTAATCTTCAGCATGATAACATCATTCTCCGGCATGTTGACATTAATATCCAGCATGCTAACATCATTCTCCAAGATGCTACACATCAATCTCTAGAATGAAAATATCAGTCTGCAAAAAGTTCCCATCAGTCTCTAAAATGTTCCGACCAGTCTCCAGAACGATCATCAGTCTCCAGAATTTTCAACATCATTCTCAAGCAGATTGTCATCATTCTCCAAGTTGTTTTGGCATAATTAAATCTCCAGATCGAAGAAATATCATCAACAAATATATCTGAGGTATAAAGGATCATAAAACATAAAAGAAATCTGACCACGAACGAAGAAAAATGCCCAGGCAAACAGATTTCACAAAGTGTTCAAAGGCTGAAATATTTTTATTCATATATATTGGTTTTGGTCAAAACTGACAGAGCACTACCAGCAACTCTTTTTAAATGTCCTAAAAGCATATAAAAGGAAGGGCAATGCTCAAGAAAAAATCAGAGCTTCAAGTACTAAGAAAATTCATTACTCATTTCAATCATACTTGAATTTCTCTCACTCACATACATTGAATCAGTTCTAATTTTTTCATTCGATTCTTAGAATCATTCTCGTGTATTCTTTGTCAAAGAATCAAAATTTAAACAAGTGTTGAGGCTTCTCAGATTCTAACAAAACAATCTCATTATTATTGTAAAAATCAAACTATAAGAGTTTAATAAAATTTGAGTAAATTGTAAGAAATCCTATCAAGGTTGGTAGGTGACCTGATTGAACTCCTTTCTAGGTAGAAAGGTTTTAACTTTGTAACAGATTAAGGTTGATATGAGCTAGGTGCTATAAAACCAAGAAGGTTCTTTGTTTTGAATACTTAGTGGAAAATCTCACAGTTGTGAAGACTGAACGTAGCTTGAGTTGGATGAACCAGAATATATATTTGTGTAATATCTCTTCCCTTATCTATTTACTTTCAGTCTGATTGATAATCAAGTTAAATACATAAATTGAATTACTGATTTTAACTAAACAAGAACGTTCTCTGTTTTCTAGTTAAAACTAAGAACATTATTTGTTTTTTGTTTTCACAACTAATATCAATCTTGAGTTATTTTCTTAAGTTTTTAACTTGAATTTTTAAAAGGTGAATTTACAATTCAAACTCCCTTTTCTTGTAAATTGATATTGCTACTTCAAATGACTCTAGATTGGATTAGATTGATCTGAGTTTGGCTGAAACAATATTTTAGTTGAATTTTATTTTAATTTTTTTATTGTTGTCTTTTTATAATCAAATTGCATGTACCAAACGCGGATGCAGACACCTAGGCTATATTTCATAGTTGGATTTTAGAAGATTTTTGGAGGGACAAGCTATAAAGGATTAAGTCTATATATTTTGATATGTATTCAATATTTTAAAAAATAATTAAGAAACAATTTGATAAATGATCATGTAATACTTAAATTACATTTAATTCATTTTTATCAAAAATTTATAATCTTTTTAAGTTAAAAAAAAAAAAGTAAACCCAACCTTTTCCATCGAAACATACAAATATCTAGGTGTCTAGAGGATATGGGGATGAGCATTAAAGTTGCTAACCATGTAGGGAAGTAACCTGTCCATAAGGTGTCTATAAACATTTTAAGACTTTATTTCTTAAATGGTGAATTTGAATACACATGATCGAAAATCATGTGTTCGTATATATATTGCATAGACTTATTCACTCAATATCTAAAATACATTTATGGTGATTTCAAACAAATAAGTCAAATATTAAATATACGCCCACATATTTAATAGCTCCAAAATATTTACGGCTCGAGTCATACTAAGTTAGTGAAAATTTAGAATAATGTCATATGATTAATTCCATAACTGCATGAAAATATGCCCTTATACATAAATAAGAAGAACTTTCATTTCAGCAAATCACTATCAAATGCATCTTAATCAGTATGGATGATGATTCCAATATCTAACAACAAAATATACATAACTTATTTTGGTGGAAGTGTGATAGTGAGGTATGCAATGAATATTCATACAAATAGAAATTATTTTGTAACATTGAAATGATCTTTGGATGCTTTGTTATATGTATGCACATGTAGGACAGACCCACCGGCCCTGTCTTCTTGCTTAATTATGCATAGGCTATAGTTTCACGTGTCTTGTGTGGACATACATGTTTTTGGGATATAGTTCAACAATTAATTCAACACAATTTATAGAATAAAAAGTTGCAAGAATGTTTAATATGGGCTAACTTATTAAGAAAATAAATTCTAATCTTCTTTCTACATGCACTATCGATATAACTTTTTTAATTCATATTGGGGAACTTGAAATCCACACATACATCAATATTGGGGAATTTGAAACAAAACAATGAAATAACCAATTCAAAAACCATAATATTCAAAGAAAATCTCAAGAAAGAATATTTATACATACATTTTGTATAAATATTCCGACAATGTATTAATGTTGTTTAAAATAATCATATTTTTAACTACTTTTTATTTGTATATTAATACTCTGACATGTATCTAAAATATTATTATGAATAAATTGTTATCAATATTTTCATAAAACAAATATTAAAGTCAAAGTAAAGGTCCAATTAGGTATAAATATCCTCAATTATAATTTAGGTCCAATTAACCGTCGAAATAAAAATTATTCCGCAAAAAGGAAAATACTTCCAATATATGTTTCTCAATTGAAGTAGGGTTGCTGGATAGTATTCTATATAACGTTACACCTAATCTTTTATTTTTTTAGGCAAACCTAATTTTTTATTTATATCTGTGATATCTAAATTCTAATCTTCTTTTTTAAACTTGGTCGAAAACGTGATTTATTATATTAAATTCCCTCAACATTCAACGCCAAAATTCAACTGTTTTTAACCGAAAGTACCAAATCAACCGAAAGCCATATATATCTTTTCTCTAAGCAAACCTAAATTTAGAGGACGACCTTGACTATCCTAAATATTTCAGAGGAACTATTCGAATTTTATAAATTAGGTTCTTAATAAAAAAAGAAAAATTAAAATCTCATAAAAGATTATTTTTTATTTTAAATTGTAAATAACATTAAAAAAAATTATAAATAATTGGATGTGTTTGTTTGAGTTTAAATAAAAATAATTTTTATTTTAAATAATTTAAAAATTAATTTTTAGAGATTTAAAAAAAATTATTTTTTAATTCTAGTTTGTGTATTATTATAAAAATGATTTTTAACATGTTTGTATACAAGATTGTAAAAATGAATTTTTTAAACTACAATGACCATTTTGTAAGCACTTTTCAAAATTTGATAAATGCAATCGAGTATTCCTAAAAAATCAATAAATAAACATATAAAATAAAAAAAGAACGATGTAAAAAAATCAAAAAAGAGAACAAAACTTGATAAAAAAACCTAGATGAGGGTTGTATGAACAAGGAAATTAACAACGTCATGCAAAGAGAAAAAAAAATGGCCACTGCGTGAAAGACATAAACAGATAGATAAAAACTTATTAAAAATTAACAGAGGGCAATTTAGGATTTTCAAGATAAAGTAAGGGTAATTACGTCATTTTCTCTTATTAATGAGTTAAGTTCCATGTTTCGCTTTTTCTCTCTCATCTATTGCAAAGGGCAAATGCACGAGAAACTACTATTTTTTATTTTTCATTTTTAATTAAAAATGATTTTTTTAACAAAGTCATTTCTAAAAAATCTAAAACAAACAAACACACTTCAAACCCTATAAAATAATTTTTAACTTGAAGAAAATATATTTTTTCATAAAAATTATAAAAGAAACGCACCCAATATAATAACATCGAAAATCTAATTTTATTTTTTATAAAAAAAATTAAGTTTTTTTTTCTCTAAAATTTGATTATGTTTTTGAATTTAAATTTTTTTTTTATAAATTTTTCAGACCTATAATACAGTATGAAAATCTTTCTCTTTTAGTATTTTTTGAAACTCTAATAAAAAAATTTGTATCATGTTGGTCTGTCAGCATATACCTAGGGTTGACCCTGAGGATGATCACAATCATAAAAAAGTTTTATAACTACTTCGATAATTACTCCTTTATACTCTTGAATTTGTAAAAGGTGTGAGGAAAGAAAGTGAAAAACATATTTAACATTAAAAATAGTTGTACTTTTAAAAAAATAAAAATTGTTATTCAAGTCATATATTGACTACTGGATTGAAGTGAAAGTATTTATCTATCAAGTGTATTTTATTTAACTTATGTAGAACACATCGATGCTTAACTAAAAGTAAAAAATATTTCAAATGTTTTAAATGCAATATGATTTATTAAAATATTTTAATCAATTTTGTTCAATAATTTTCAATTGATAATATGAAATCAATCTATTCAATATTTGTTAAGGCGTTATTAATTTTAAATAAGATTTTATCATTTTTTAATTATTAATAATGTGAGATTACGGTCACAAATGCAAAAATAAAAATAAAAAAGCATTTTTTTTTGTGTGGTGAAAAAATCATATTCAAATTGTTTCATTATTTTTCAATCAATTTGATATTCCTTTCTCTAAAGTCTAAGATAAAAAAAATTAAAAATAAATAAATACATATAAATCATGATTTTATATTATTTAAATTATGAGTCAGCCGGTTAAGAATCTAACAAATAATGTTAGTTTAGTTTTTTAAATACTCTAAATCTATATAAAGTTTGTTAGTGTAAGGTTATCTTCAACCCACACAATCTATCAAATATATATTCAGTTATCTTTATTAATTTATTTTATTATTATTATCATATCATTTATTTTTATGCAATTTTAGTTAGTTGTTCAACATTCTACTCTAGACGTTCTTTAGAGTTGTTTAGAAATTTATTGTTGAAAAATATGTTTCTCAACGTAATCAATTGTCTAGAAGTGTGAGTAAACAAACATATCATTTGATCAACTAAGCAAATGACAAATTGATTATTGTTATCATATCATTTATTTTATTATTGTTATCATATCATTTATTTTTATGCAATTTTAGTTAGTTGTTCAACATTCTACTCTAGACGTTCTTTAGAGTTGTTTAGAAATTTATTGTTGAAAAACATGTTTCTCAACGTAATCAATTGTCTAGAAGTGTGAGTAAACGAACATATCATTTGATCAACTAAGCAAATGACAAATTGATAAAGTAGATAATTAATTAGAGGACCAAAAGGTATTGTTAAAATTTGACCCAACTAGACACAACTAAAAATATCTTGGCCCGTCGTGGACTAACCAAAATGGTTCGACCTAAATTGGCAGCTATACCTCCACCATTAAAATTGTGGATTAGACTCCTCTAAAGTGAACATCTCACTTTAGAGAATAAAGTGAGTAATATCAATTATTGATAATCGAATCAACAGTTGATATATTATGTGCACATACATGATCAATCATGAATGATTATAATATTAACTATTAATTTATTTACTTTTCAACTTCTCATTTTAGAGGAGTTAAATTTTAAACCTTTAGTTGTTGAATTGGCGGTTTATCATTGATATTTAATCTCTTGCACCCTACTATTTTGTCTATTCATTTTCTTTCGTACTCAAAAAAGTTGTATTTCAATTCACCTAGATTATTTTCTTTAAACAAAAATACACTTATATAGTGTTCGGAAAAAATATAGTGTTTTAGAGTTTAATTATTTTTACAATATTTAGTGTTTGAAAGAAATATACTAAACATGTTAATTTACAATGTTTTTAAGTTTAATTATTCTATCAAGTGATAAATCCATAATTTTAAGATTTAAATTATCGTCATACATAAGTGTGTCAGATGTTTCTTTGTATAGTTTTATTTAAGTTTAAAAGATTTTTTTAATGTATTTAATAAAGAGATGTTAAATGATTAAATATTTGTTAAATAAATAAAATCAAGAGTTAGATGTAAAATTACATGATTTGAGAGTGAATATTAAGTAATTGTTTAATTACTTATATAAATATATTTTTATTAACACTTAAATGAGAAAATCATTCAATAACTATAATTATATATAATAATACTTTAAATATATATATATATATATATATATGTTTTATACTCCAAATTTTTAAATATATTCAACTCTATCTGTGCCTAATTACAGCTCAAATGATAGATATTTAATATATTAGGACGTAAAGTTTAAATTTAGAATATGTCTATTTCTCCTATTAGTATGTATGAGTTTGCATATACTGAATTCATCAAAAACAGAAAATCAAAGCCATTATGATTAAAAAAATTAAATCAAAAATTGGAGACAGCAATGTGTCATCAATATTATTGATTGATACGTTTTTTGACCTTTTATCACACTTTATAGTTACCCCATGTGTAATAGGACCCAATCTTTGATGAACTTGTTGAATATGACATGCACTCACATTCATCTTCATTTTATAATAATAGGGACAAAAGGGTGGTTGTCAAATGTGACAAATGCACCACACCTTTTGGTGCCAGTTAAAGGGTACATAATCACATTATGTAATCTCACACATTGTCTTTTTTTACCATCTTCAATGTTCTTTATGAGACATGATTTTTTGTCACAATTGAATTTTGCTCTAATTCTTCTACTATGACGGTGCAATTCACTCAGTCATAACCTAATCCCTACTAGACTACTAGGAAAAATTATTCTCAGTATGATTAAAATTATCATATCTATAAATAAATAAAAATTAAATAACTTTCATATTAACTTTTAAATATCATATTAATTATTATTTTTAATTATATCATCAAATTAACATTATGTTTTGGTCAAAAATAGAAAAAACTTTAAGATTCATTGAACACTGACAAAAAAATTTATATTTTTCTCCTCCAAATTAATATTATAAAAATCACTCACAAATATATTTTTACATTTTGCATTGAAGATAATAATACACCAATGTTAATTGGATTAACTATTTGTCTAAAACAATAGATAAGATTATCTTTTTAAAATTATTATTAATTTTTTGTTTATAGTCTATCCTTTGAGTAAAACAATGTGTGACATTCGTAATAAAAACTTCAAAAAGGAAGGAATGCCTTTACATTTTGGTCAATGCTTTGAGAGTTGGTGGGCTCTGAATTTCATTTTTCTAGTTGAAAGAATCTTTGTAAAGTAATAGAAAGTGAAAGATTTAATCATCCAATATCTATCAAAATCAAAATTCTCATCCAAATTACTATTAAAATAAATAAATAAAACCAATTAACATAGACCCAAATAAATTAACAAGGAACCAAACAATTTATATACTATTATTCTTGTCGAAAAAGATGCACTACTATGATCCGTGAAATCTGAGTTGAAAAATAATGTCATATATTTTGGATGTGCTTGTTTGGATATGCAATAAGTATCTTCATATCTATTTAATCTCTTTCCAAACCATTTTTAATTTTTTACTGCCCAAACCTTCGCATGCAATTGAGATTGCTCATTGTTTAGCACAGTTGAGATTGCTCACTGTTTAGCAAAATTAAGATTGTTTGTGATCAACCTTGGATCAATTTTTGGTTATAACTTAAAATTTTTGCAACAGATGATTAAATTATTTGAATATTTTTTGTTTTTCTATCTCTCACATTTTTCGGAAGAGTGATCATTGTGATAATAAATTGAAAATTTTAGGTTTTTTTTTAATGGTTTTACTTGGTGTTACTTTATCATTGTACTAAAAATGACTTTTCGCGTAATACATATGATCTTTCTAATTTTTTGTTTCCTCTATTATTCTTTATATGGATTTTCATTTATGTCTCATATATCTTTGTTTTCTCTTTTGACATTAATGAAGTTTTTAAAGTATTGTAAATAACTATTGAATTATTAGATACCAACATATTTGGATGTCAATAATTCATAGTGATATTTTTGCTCCTCAATATTTATTTTTAAAATATAATTATCATACGATAAATTTCCTCAACATTTATAGCGTATTTGAATTGATGGATTGACGTCGGAAAAGATAAAACATAAGTTGAGTCTAGAACAACTATTACCACTTTGAGTCTAAGCGGTAAGAGTTTAGGGTTTAAATAGTTGAGAGTTTAAACCATTGATTATTGTGTATTGAGCATAAAAATTAATAATTCACCTTATCTATCTAACATGTTATCCTCATATATTAAGTTTCTATGATGGCTTTTAAAATAATATTTTAAAGTCTACACGCGATTTTTAACTCTTAGTTAAAATTAATTATTTAAGAAAATTCTACCGCTAAATTGTAACGCAAAAAATTTAATTTTTAGATTAAATCAATGAAACTCAACAAATCAGAAGAGTTAAGAGAGATACTTCACATATCAAATGTCTTAAATTTTGAGTGGAGATGTGATATTTCTTGATTGTTTTTATTGGTCTTGTCCAAATGTGAAGTGTTATGTCCTATACCATGCAAGAATTTGATGTACACTCAATATTAGATTTATCATCCAAATATTAGAGCATTAATTATTTTTAAATTCTGTTGAAATAGAAAGTTAATACAAAATTTTAAATTTCAAAATTACCCTTAAAATTTAAGAGAGTAACCATTGCTTTAGGGACTAATGAAATTTTATATATAAATATATGATATAGAGATATAATCAAACAATAAAAAAGCTAAAATATTTTTAATTAGAGTTGAACTCCTATATACTATGACTACTGTGTTACCATGTGTGTATAAGACCATGAGATTACCATCTGACATACATGTGTGAACATATCTAAGCAGAAGTAGAGCGTCTTGCACAGGCTAGGGGGTGCACCCCAACCACATCTTGACAAAATGTATTGTCAATGGTACAGATTTGAATCATTCCATATAAAAAGTTGGTTATCTAACCAACGAAGTTTACATTTTTCTTTTTTTCTTTTTTGGACGGAACTTATATATCCAGTACAATCTCTGATGTTGAAAAGATTCAAAGCTGTCATAATACATTTTTATCCAGAAACATTTCTGATGTCTATTAATTTAAATATGACAAAATCATCGAAAACACAAAAGCAACATGGTTCAAATGTAAGTAGATTAAAAGGAGTAACTAAAGTATCCAACCACTCATGGGATTGTGGATAGCAAAATTTTGACATCACTGCATCAAAATGACTTACCTAACAACTTGTTTTGCAACGGTCGATAGTAACAAAAACAGATTCAAAAAATGGATCAATCTATCTTTTCCTCTTCTTTAGCTTCAACTCAGGGAATGTAAGTGGGATAGGAAGTGTGGCATAGGATTTCTTGTCCTGGAATACAATTTTGCCACCCAAATGCTCATAGAGGAGTCTCAGGGGTATTAGAGACATCCTCAAATCCTTTGATATATCTTTGTAGTCAGTATGGAATCCGTCAATGAAAAGTGTGAGCACCAAAACATAAGAAATGAGAAGATTAATCTTTTCAGTTGGCAGCCTTTTTGATTCAGAAACATCAAACAACGTTGAAAATTTAGAACGCAAAATATTCGGAATTTTGTGGGACTTTGCAGAGGAAACACCATCCATTGAGTGCTGATCTTTGAACTTGATAAGATGATTGATGTATGAAAGTATGCAAAATTGCTTCTTCTTTTCTGACTCATCCTGTAAATAAAGACAGTAAGTAGATAACGGATATAATAATTTTATCAGGTAAAACAAATCTCAGAACATTATTCAAGAAAGCACAGACCCAGATTTCCTGCAGTTAGAAAACACATGGAGTCATGTTATCGCAATCACGAATGAAGATTGGATGGTTAAAGTACATTTTGAAATACAAGTCATCCAATCTTTCATCGAACAACAGAGGCTGACTACATGATTGTTTAATACAGGAAACAGAACCACATAAATACAAAACATACTACCAAATTTAAAACTCAAACACAATTATAACACAGCGCATAACATAAAATCATAAATCTTAAATAGAGAGAGTCATTGTTTTAAAGTTGACACAAATCATTATATTGTAAGCACAATAAAATGTCATCAGTAATCAAATTATGGTGGTATTCCTATTTGTATGGCATAAAAGTGTCTATAAAAAATAATAGCAGGTAAGATATTGCAAAAGGCACAATTATTTGTAGACTGAAGGGTTTCGGGTTTGGTGTCCATGAACAATCAGACATGTATGCGTGTATGATACAGATATGACAGGACGAAGTTGCCATTTTGAAGTGCCCATTCGTCCTTTACTTTGTAAGTATTAGAAAAAAGATATTTTGTACATAAATTAGTACAATAGCTTTGGGCTAATCAGTTTAATTAATTAGCTAGCTTCAACAGACAATCCCTGTGGGGTCACCAAAAATTGCTGGTAATTGACAACATCCCCTATATTCAACAACGTTCATGATAAAATATATATTTTTAACTATCAAGTGAGCAGGAGTCTAAGCATTTCTTCCCCTTACATAATATAAGTATATCACAGTTAAAGCAAAACTGTTTTTTCTCAAGTAGAACGGTTCAAAATGAGCAATAATTAGGAACTTTAAAATTATATTTTAAGCAAAAAAGGGTTATATTTGTATAAATACCTCAATCTTCTTTAATCTGTCTATCCTGTTGCGAATAAATATTGGGTAAGCACTGAAGTTTGCTGCTTCTCCCTGTTCCAAAATATAATAAATGTCTTCAAGATAACTCCATTCCCTCTCAAGGATGATTCTATCCAATACATAAGCCTCCTGAGGTGTAGTCGCAGAAGTATTATATGGTGGTATATTGCGAGAAACACTAGCTTCTGTATTTGCAAGAGCCGCTTCATTTACAACAACATTTTTCATTTTCTCAACCAGATTTTTTTTAGACTCAGGTTCGTCATCTTTTCTCATATCAAGAAACTTATTACTCTGCAGCATAATACAAATTCCGAGATTAGTTGAAAACAATTCCAATAAAAATCAGGTATACTTTGTTGAAGGATAATTAATAGGAGACTCAATCAATTAACAGTCATATCCTCACCTATAAATATAACCTAAAAGTTTATTTAAAATTAGGTTAACTGGTAAATTTTCATAATATTATAATAATAAAAAAATGGACAAAATATAAAATAGGAACCCAGTACCTTTTCTCAGGTTCATTCTTTTAAGACGATATACGAAGTATCGAAAAGCATCATAAATAATTTACCAAAAATGCAGCATCGGTGGGAAATAAGAATAGAATCACTAAGTGGGAGCTAGCATCTATGCAAAATCCCATGGAGAGACACAGTGATATACCAGAACACGGCATGCTCCAGACACATAGGTAACCAAAGGAAATCATGTCAATGACAACGAAGACAAGTTAAAAGGCTTCTGAAAATGCCCTTGCACAGCTCTGTTCAGCACGTACACCTATTTCTTGTTTATTCTGTTTTAATTATGTTTCTTATACAGTGATTAGTTAAAACCAATTTTTTTCTGCGTGTTTTGAATTTCTTGCCTTGTTTTTTCCTAGGTTGTCCTTGTCTCATGAAATTTGTATTGACCAGAATTTGAGAGTTCCATGGTATAGATGCTATGATTAAAACCAGATAGTTAAGTATGATCAAGTGTCATACTGCATTGGTACCTTTGAATGTTTTGGTTGAGAACAAGTTGATCCTTTTGTCTGCTGATTGGATGTTTGATAGGACACTAGATATTGGGCCTTGGCCCAATAGATAGGTTGATTACAGTATAAGAGTTAGTTAGTATATTCACTGACTTTACATAATTCTGTTACAGATTTCTGTTATAAAAGAGAGGGAAGGATAGTTAGAAAATCATTGAGAAAGATATTGTTAGGCAGTTAGGAGAGTCTCTCTCTGGATTAGGAGTAGATTATGCTCTGGAAGGAGTTCTTGGAACTCTGGTTGTTTTCTTTTTCTTGCTGATTTCACCATTGTAGAGCTTGCTGCTCAACACTTTCATTCAATAGAATTCCATTTTCATTCTGTAAATTCTGGTTTTTATCAATGTTGTTGAGAACAAGATAAATTTTATATTCTAGGACGGCTTGCTTCCTCAAAGAAATTATATAAGTAGAAAAACAAAACTAACATTTATTGCCCAAAGTTAGAGTTGTAGAATTCATGCAAATGAACTGTGTTATATAATTAGCCAGGTCTCATATAGAAAGCTAAGAGGTGGTACTCTTGTGTTAAAATTAAATAATTTGTACTTGTCTTTTCAGAATTTAGTTTAGAACGGGTAAGGTTTCCTAGAACTTAGTTTTGGACAGCTTGTGTTAAAGGCAACAAAACTTGAGGTGTAGAGGTCCATTTGACATGATTCTGATGGCTTGTAAAAGTTGGGATGCAACTCTTTTTAAGGAAAAAAGGCAGGGCATTTCAGAAAGCTACTAGGTTATGAAATTGCAACTGAAACAGAAAAACTCAAGAGCAAAACAAATTCTGAATGTTGAGATCCCATATTGACTAGAGATATGGCCAAATTAATCCTTGTAATAGTAAGGCTTGAGCAATCCTCACTTCTCGAACTAACTTTTGGGATTTAGTTAGATCTCAGTCCCAAATTCAAAAATTGAATGCACACACACAGAATTAAGTCCCAGAGTACGGGGATAAAGATCGTTTTAACTTGGGATTTTAACATTATATGTATAGAGAAGTTTACAATGACTAAATGTTAAAAGTAGCAAAGTGAAATATAAGAAGAGTATGAGAGATAGGAGTAGCAATTTTGCTGAGTTAGGTATTACACAAGATAGACTATACTTATAGTTGGTGCTTCTAACTTTACTCACAAAGGAATTTGAAATATAAAAAGAAAATGCCAACAATGTATTTACTTATTTCTTTGCCTAGGATTTATTATAATTAATATATAGGTTGCCTAATCTCAGTGTCACAGTACTAGGAAGTTGTATAACTCAGTTCAAAGATTCCATCACTTTATCAAGGAAACGAATGGACTTATTAACTAAGAACAAAAAAAAACAGCTCCTCGGCTTGAAGGTGCTTTCTATGTAGAAATTTGTGAAAGAGGTCATATAGCTAAAAATAATGTATGAGTATAGCAATATTAATGTAAAAGATTAAGAGACTTAAAATAAACAAATACTATTAGTTACATACTTACATAGATAAGATTTCACTAATAAAAAGATGATATGGATATTATCTTAATCGTGATTTATGGTTATTTAATTATTTTTATTTCTCCTAGATCTAACATAGTAAAATGATTACTAAACTGTCAATATTATGTCTAATTCCCTCGTTTGATTGTTGATATATTAGTTGCTTGTTAATATGACTAATTATACTAAATAAATATTTGTCTACGTACACTTCGAGCAACTCTCGAACTAAGGTTTATATACCATGTCAATAGTATGTCTAATTCTCTCGAATTAAGGTTTATATACCATATCAACTCTAGGTACACTTCCAGCAACGCGTTTATACTTGTGAAGGTTTCTATATCCGAAGGATACTCTATCAAAGCTCTGTACAAATTTTGTAATTGTCATTATAAACTTCACTCTGGAGTGACCATATGAAATCATATTTGATTTGAAGAGCATCAAATACACCATATCATCTACTCATGTTGTAAAGACACATCTATGACAAAGAAAAATTACCCATCTACAGATCAGACAAAATAAAATTTTATCCTCCTACTACTATGTATTTGGTTATGATCAAGATGGGCAGGTCAAATCTTAAAAATTCATGCATCACTCAATAAATATTCAAAATAAACCACACTGTATTAACAATTTCGTTGTGTAACTACTTATTAGCACAGCTAGCAAAAGGGGATCAAAAAACAGTAATCAAAACATACCATCTCAATATGCCTCTTTGTTCCCAAAACAGCAGTAGAATGTCGCCTTTTTTCTGCCTTCTGCTCTGGGCTCAACTCCTCTACCGTCCCATTCGCAGACTCCTTATATAAGTTATATTCCACGCCTTTAACTTTGGGATCCAATCTGAATATCTACACAACACACACAAATCAACACAATACATTCAAAAATTCCAAAAACATCAAAGAAACTTTTTTCTCCTCTTCTCATTTCTTCACAATTTACCTTATTAGCACCAATAGGCACAACCTTAAGTGTCTGAGATTCCTTATCAAACACACCGAGAGCATACATTGATCGGTGTGAGCCCGTAGCCTCACCCATATAATTCGTTCCGACGAAATCAACCGAAGAACCAGCAGGACTAACAACAAGCTCAAGCCTCTTAGTCATGTTCTTGTTTCGATATACTTGGAAACCGGCTGAACCAGAAGTCGACTTCACTGGATCAAAACCAGAAGGAAAATAACCAATATATGGAGGTATTTTGTTTGGATTCTCACGGACAACTTTGACTTTGGCCTGAACCGGTTCATGAAGATGAACGGGTTCGGATTCAGGTTCTGGTTCAGTTTGATTTTTCTTTTTTATTTTTGTTTTCTTTTTGGATTGTGGTTCAGAGTCCATTGTGCTGCAAAATTATATGGAGAAATTTTTAAGAATCAATAGGGTTTACTTTTCACATATGCATACAGAAATACTCGATGAAAATAAAATTAACAAGTCTTAATTGAATCGATAATGAAAAAATTGAAAAGGAAAAGGTAGAGTTTCTCACCGTATGCTGCGGCCGACGAGGAAATCCGGCGGCGATTTCAGGCGAGTTGAATTCAGTGGGAGTCGGACTTGAAGGTGTTGAGTGTTGTTGTTGTAGGGTTTTAATTGTTTTTTCTTTTTCGAAGAAATAGGGATTTAATTGCTAAAAAATTTAACCTTGTAAAAAAATTGTTAATATTTAAAACAAAAATGTTGTGTATTATGGATTTGAAGTGTATGTATAGAGTTGTAAAAAAAAAATCCGGAAGCCCTTTTAAAAAGATTTATTAAATTTCTAATATTAAATTTCGTATTAAAATAATTTTTTTAAATTTCCCATCAATTATTTTATAGAAATTTTAAGGAAAGGGATTAATGGACTTATAAATTTTTAATATTTTGTTAATTTTAAGATATTTTTTAAAAAAAGATTTAAAATTTATTTTTCTCAAAAGAATATAAAATAAAATTAAAAAAAATAGAAAAGTTTTAAATTATTTTTTTCTCAAAAAATTTGTAATAAAAATTTTTAAAAAAATACGAAACTTTTTTATCAATAAATTTAAAGAAAAAAAATTATTTCTCGATAAAAAATAAAAAGAAAACTGTCAAATTTATTTTTTGAAATAGTGGGCAAATATATGTCCATTGAGCCCACAAAATTTTATAGATTTTTTAGTGTTGGGAGCTTACTTGTCAAATTGATAGCTCTATGTATGCATAAACAATTTCAACTTTTAAACTAAAACAATCATATGTGTTAATTATCAAAATATTTTTCCAAGCATGCACTAAATAAAAATTTTATTTTATGAACCAAAAACAACTAAAAGATCTTATATTTGGTTTTTTGTTTTAAGAACTTCAAAACAAAAAGTGATAGCCAAATAGAATAGAGTTTATTCTTCTAGTTACCACTTCTAGAAAAGTATGTGGTAAATAAGAAATTGATATAATCTTCCAATTTCCTATATATGTCTAAGTATAGACAAAAATCAGCATATCTTATAATCGTATATGGAACACCATAATTAGTCGGATACTGTGCAACCTTTCTTTTCTAAACCTGCAATCAATACGAAATTTTGTGTTTAATTTTTATATGTTTGACTCTCAATAACAATGTTCGGTGGTTACCTTCCTAATTTTTTAAGACTCCACTGTGTATCTATGGGATTCCATCTCCCTTTGGTCTTTTTTCCACCAAAGATTCCACCTTTCTCCTTGGCACCTCAAATATGTTTAGTGATTCGTGAAAAATGTTCAGATTCTTTAGCAATAATGCAAAATAAATCCCAATATTTTGACAACTCATCCTCTCTCTATGTCTACATATGTCTTAATAAAGAGTAAACTTTCAAAAGGAATCTCAAAAGATTATGGCCTTTTATTTGTTCTAAAAATCACAAATATCATAATATAAAAACTAAAAGAAGCAAAAATTAAATCTCCATCCAAATTATGTTCCCACATGTGATTTTCAAGTGGAAATTATTTTATAGACTCTACAACTTAAAAAAAAACTACAAATACATAATGGCAGAGTTGTTTCTACATGAAAATTTGATAAAGTGCAACTCAAACAAACTAATAAAAAATAGTCAATAAATTGAAAAATTACTTAAAGAGAAATCAAGATAAGGACTTAAAGAATCGAGATTAGTGAAACAAATAAAACATTGTCAATAACATCGAAGCAACCTACAATAGAACTAGAAATCAGTGAAACTAATGAAGCAACATACAATTAAACGTGTAAAAGGGGAACAAAAACTATACAATTTCTAATTACAGAACAGAGAAGCAAACACAAAGTGTTGCAGGCACGGATCAGAACTACAAATCCAAAAGGATCCAAAACCTAAACTATCAAATATGGATACTCCAATCGTACACCACACTACCGCAAGATTTGTAACACGATATAATCCAATAAAAAATATAAATAATACTTTTAAATCACTTAGTAGCAAAACATTGCAGTTTACGAACCAAAACTCGTTATGTTAAAACAATATTGGGATCTGCAACAAGAATTAACCAACAAAACAGAAAACTAACAATTGCAGAAAAAATAAAACTAAAACGAAGAATGTTCTTCATTTATGCAGGAAATGGATAACATTCTTGACCAGAACTAACAATGCAGAAAACAGAGAACGTTTGCTAAAAAATGCATAAAACAGATAACGTTTAACGTTCTCGTTTCTGCTGTTTTGAAAATAGCTTTTTAAAACAAAGTAAAATAAAAAAGGAAGAAAGATAAGGGAAGAATTACACCCATATTTACATGTTTAGCCTCAATTAATGAGACTTACATCACGAACAATCAAGACAATTCACTATGAGTATTTGAATTAACAAGATTAAGGTATATTTAAGATTGATATTCTAGTACCATCGTTGTCTAGAATCCAACAATACTAACTTTTTCATTTAATCTTTCTCTTCACTCTTCTTTAAGCTCTTTTCTGATTTTCTACGAATCGTCTTTGTATATATCGACAATGTAAATATATTTTATATTGTCAATTAATTATAACCTTCAAATTAATAAAACAATTTGATTTTTATTATAATTACTTTTAAAGTCACACTTATAGATGATTTAGATGTGCTGACAGTGTAAATTGTTTTATAGTGACAAAACTTAACAATTAAACTATAAAATTTTAGTATTTGAAAAAAAAAAAAAGGATTTTTAGAAACTAATTTTTAATCATTAAAACTGTCAAAAAAAATTTAATTTGTTAGGTCTATCTTATAAGCATTAAGAGTTTGATCGTCAATATATATTTATAAATTTACAACTTAAAATTTTTATATACAATATTATATTATACATTTTTATTTATCTATTAAAATTTTAAAAATTTGGCCACCATAACATTTGTTTTCAAGCTCCGCCATTTTCTACTAGTATAAAAGAATATTATAATGACACATAATACTTATTAAGAAATAATAAACACATAAAGTAAAAGAAAATAAGAAACAAACAAATATAGAAAAAGTAAAAAAAATTTGCACAATTAATTATGTTGGACTTGACTCTCCAAAAATTCCCTAGTGAAGTCGTTCGCGGTCGCAACCTAAAATTTTGAGTGTTTCTCAAATTTAATGGATTCACCACCAAAATTTATTTTAAAATAAGTGAAATATTAGGAAACCTTTCAAAATAAAAATTAAAAAAATATGTTCTTTGAAATCAAATTTTGAGTTCGTGAGTCGATTAACATAGAGAAGGTATTAAACCCTACGACATCTATTACAATACGGTTACCCATAATTAATTATACAAAATCAATATTAACTTAAATATATTTGTTTCTCTTTATTATATGAATATTATTTATTTTTAAGGTGATTTTAAAATAAATGTGTGCTTAAGAAAGAGAGGAAAAAAAAGATTTTTTTTATTAGGGCGATCTTGCTCCTACATATCACCCAGTGCGATAAAGAAGTCAAAGTTATGTACTTTTTGAATAAAAAATACGGATGTGTTGATTGTTTTTAAAGAAAGACGTTTTATTGTATAAATTTATATTTAGTTAGAAAAGGTTGTTAATTTAATAAAGGAAAAAAACATCGAATTTGAGAAATTTATTCTAATAAATATGTTTTGTTGTTTGTTTGAAATTAGCTAAAAATATTTAAAATCGCATAACTGTCACAACTCATACGTTTAGTTAAAATGATCATTAATAATATCAGATTTATCTATATTTTAATTACAAAAGACAAATAAATCAATAAATTAATGATAAAATTATCAATCCTTTAAATGTATTTAACTGTTGAATATGAATAAATGTATTTAATTGTTGAAAATATAATATAAAAAACTAAATTTTGTTTAAATTGATCATAAATAAATTGATATAATTCATATAGAAAGTCATCATATCAAGAATTTGGTCAAAAGACAACTTTAACATATTAACTTTATGTGTTATACTCATTAAAAATTAGATGTATTTAAGCCATGCACTCATAATAAACAAATACTCATATTATTTTTTTGTTATAAATTCATGTTCAACACTTAGTAAAATCATAAAACCATACAGTATGATGCTTTGATATTAATTAATTATTTAGGCAAGGTTATTTTTTAGTTTAAATAATTCTACTTGTCACTCTTATAAAATTAAATTAATGCAATATATTAGATTGTATTAATATATACACGTTATTTTTTAATGCAATATATACACGTTTTAGATTGTATTTAAGAAAACAGTTTTGATTATTTTTAGATTGTTTTTATATTAGATTCGTTTATTTAAGTTTTTTTTAAAAAAATAATTTTTATGATATTTATTTTCTTATTATAATATTTTTAAACAAATTGAAAAAAATAAATATTTAAATAAAAAATTAGTTTAAATAGTTTATCTTAAAATATGATTATAAGTATTTTATATATTCTCTACAACTTTTTTGGATAGTAAAATATCAAAAAATAATTAAATTGAAAAGCTATTTTAAAAAGCCCTTCATAAAAAATATTTTT
>JBBPBS010001075.1:4306031-4323153 GCA_037974835.1 Cicer judaicum | reverse complement strand
GCATAATTACTGTATTCAGCTTTTTTCCATTCTCATAATTTTTTTTTTCATAGAAAAAAAAAGACAAAAAAAGAGTTTTATGACATCCTTATCGGACTTGTTTTCCAAACTATAATAATGGATGAATTGAAACCTATAAAGATGATTTAAATCAATTAAAAGACTTTATGACTAAAAATTTGAAAATTTTATAAATCCTAAATACTTGAAATTAATATAAGATTCCTTAATGAAAAAAAATTATGAAAAACTCATGTTCACCCTCATATGGCTTTTGTCTCATATGCATTCATTTTTCTATAGTTTCTATTATTATTATTTTGAATTTTGAAGAAAAAATGACTGAAGAAGAGAATGGAAAAGAAGATGAACCCAAACAATTTAATTTAATATTTGTATTTTTAGTAAAAAAATATATATAAATTGATATTTTGTATTTCAATTGGGAGATATGTAGTTTCGGTTAGGGCCATCTAAGTACTTAACGGAAGCATGACTTTTTTTTAATAATTGAAATGTTAAAAAAAGTCTTTGTGCAAAAGAATTAGAACATAAATGATAACTTTACAAATAAAATATAATTTAAATGATCAAATTGAATAAAAAATTAAATTTATAGAACTTCAACAAAAACTGAATTAAATTTAAAGAACTAAAAGTACAATTTAATTTTAAGCAAATTAATCAAAAAAATATTTATAATTACAACTCGATGGCAATTTAAATTTAAATTTTATTTTTAAAGATATTTGATTGTTACAACTTAATTTGTAACAATTATTTCACATAAATATCAAATTATAAAACAAAGTCCCAACTTAACATTATTATTGTCTTGGTAACGTAATCTACATTATTTACGGCACTAGAATTTGCCCTATTATGATTTTTTTTAAAGTGTGTTTAACCTCTTTGTACAATTAAAATTTGAACGTATATAGTGCAATGTATACGTACACAAATAAAATTTGTAAATTCAAAAACTAAAAACTATAATAATACTATAAAAATGCAATCGAATTAGTCTTAGGCGATCTAACACGTTAAGAGACTTAAAGCGAAATTATTAAATAAAATATTTTTAAAATTTAATAAATAAATTATTAATATTTTATTTAATAATTATAGAAATTATCTTTAACAGAATTAATGATATTTTCAAATTTATTTTTTTTATATTTTTTTAAAAATGAAATAAAACATTTCAACAGTTCTAAGACAATATCAAGAACTTATAGAAAATTTTCTATATTTTAGTTGAAGAAAAAAATAGCATACATACATTGTACCACTCTATTAACTCATATTAACAATATGTTTAGTATTTGTTTTATGATTTCTCAATTTATAATTAATATTTTTCATACAAGCAATGTGTTCATTTTTTCACTTTTTGTCTCATGAATTTTTAATTTGTAACTAATATTTCTATTATTTCTGTTATCTTCATTAACTATTTTAGTTGTAACAGGAGGAAAAATATTAAATATGATTATCATTCTTGACTTTCAACATGATTATCATTCTTGACCTCGTGCCTTTTATAGTTTTCTTTTGTTTGGATAGATGTATGCACTTCTTCAAGAGTAATTGTGTGTTCTCTTTCAAACATGATAACATCCTTCAACTGTTCATATGAATTGGGCAAGACATTAAGTAGGATTAGAGCTTTGTCTTCATCATCTAGTTTGACATCTAAATTTTCTAAATCATCAAGAATCTTATTAAAATCAACAATTTGTACTATAACAGTTTTTCTTCATTCATTTTAAAAGAAAACAATTGTTGTTTCAAGAAGAGTCTATTTGAAACTGATTTAGTCATGTAGAGAGATTAAAGTTTAAGTCATAAGGTTGTTGTTGTTGGTTCTCTTGCAACTTCTCTTAAAAGCTTTGTCTCCAAGACACAAAATGATAGTACTCTTTGCTTTTTCAATCATTTCTTCCTTTTTATGAGTAGACACTGTTGCAGGAAGAACTGATTCACCCTTCAACGCATTCACTAAACCTTGATGTACTAGAACAACATGCATCTTTATCTTCCACATACCAAAGTCATTTGATCCATTGAATTTTTCAATATCAAACTTTGTGGTTCCAACAATTGTTGCTCCCTTCCCCACAGACGACGCCAATTGTTAAAAAAAAATTGGGATATGCAACAAGAATTGACCAACAAAATATAAAACTAACAATTGTAGAAAAAACAAAACTAAAACGGATAATGTTCTTCATTTCTATCGGAAACGAAGAACGTTCTTGACCAGAATTGAAAATGCAGAAAATAGGGACCGTTTGCTGAAAAGTGCATAAAACAGAGAACATTTAACGTTCTCCTTTTTGTAGTTTTGAAAACGATTTTTCAAAACAAAGTAAAACAAAAATGAAGAAAACTAAGAGAAGAATAACACCTATATTTATGTGTTCAACCTCTATTAATGAGACACGCGTCACAGGCAAACAAGCATGATAATTCACTATGAATATTTGAATTTACAAGATTAAGGTCTCTTCAAGATTGATCTTCTAGTATCCATCATTGTCTAGAATCCAACAATACTAACTTTTTCACTTAGTCTTTCTTTTTCACTCTCCCTTAATCTCCTTTCTAATTCCTATGAATTCTCTTGGTAATTTCATAAACCTCTTTATCTCACCACTTTTTCCAGCAATGCAACACAATGTATTTTTAATTATTTATAGTGTTTAAAGGCATATTAGTTTAACTAACTCTAACTACCTTTATTATAACTAAATTCAGTTATAACAATGACTGTAACCCTAAGTTATTACTGATTTGAGACATATCTTTACACATTAAGAGTAATTATTTAAACATCACAATATCACACACATCACAATATTACCTATAACAACAAGACAAGAAGATCGAGTCGTGACGGTGGCGAACAACAATGAAGTCCAAATCAATGATGAAGGGAATGAGAATCGACCATAACGGTGGTCGGAACCAAACAAATGGAGGATAAAATTAATATTGCACGTCACTTTGATTTAGGATTCCATGGGTAAAGTGCAATGAAGTCCAGATGGTGAATGGAAACAAAAAAATGGGCCATGAGGCCCTTGGCTTAGATCCAAAAAAACTAAAAAATACTTGGATGCGCTAAAAAGATACTCATTGAGATGGGCTTAAAATTTGAGACTTAGTAAAAAGTTTAAGGGAAATGTACCAGGCACCCCCACCCTTGTACCTGCCATCCCCCATGCTTAATGAAAATACTATTTTACCCTTCACCTCATCAATAAAAACCCAAAAAAATTTTACTTTCGAAACTTTGCATATCTCTTAAAATTTCGAAATGAACCTCGAACATTTTGAAACTTTCAAAACATGTTTCGAAAGTTTAGAAGTATACCTCAAAAATTTGTAGATTGATTCGAAAGTTTGTAGAAAGGTTCGAAAGTTTGGATTGTTAAGTTCGAAAGTTTCGAAAGTTTAGAGAAACCCTCGAAAGTTTATGGTGGTTTCGAAACTTTAGGGTGGACCTCGAAGGTTTAGGGGGGTGGACCTCGAAATTTTAGAGAAAATTTCGAAAGTTTAGGGTGGTCTTCAAAATTGGAAGGAAAGTTTTGAAATGGGAAGGAAAGTTTCGAAAGGGAAGGAGGAGGAAAGTTTCGAAAGGGAAGGAGGAAACTTTTGAAACTTTTTTATTTTGACTTTTTCTTTGCCTTGTTTTTTTGCCTTTTTTTTTTTTGCCTTTATTACATTATTTATTTGTTGTATTTATTTTTGCATTTTTATTTGTTGCCTTTATTTTTGCATTTATATTCGAAAATTTCAATTATTGCATTTATATTCGAAAACCATTTATTTTTGCATTTATATTCGAAAATTTTAATTATTGCATTTATATTCAATTATTGTATTTTTGCATTTATAGTCGAAATTTTTTGAATTTATATTCAATTATTGCATTTTTGCATTTATATTCGAAAACCATTTATTTTTGCATTTATATTCAAAAATTTCAATTATTGCATTTTTGTATTTATATTCGAAATTTTTTGCATTTATATTCAATTATTGCATTTATATTCGAAAATCATTTATTTTTGCATTTATATTCGAAAATTTCAATTATTGCATTTATATTCAATTATTGCATTTTTGCATTTATATTTGAAATTTTTTGCATTTATATTCAATTATTGCATTTTTGCATTTATATTCGAAAATTTCAATTATTGCAAATATTCAAAATTGATTTTCGAAACTTTTAGAAAATAGAAACTTTCGAATCAAATTTCCATTTCGAAAGTTTAGTGTCCCAAATATTCGAGGCTTCGAAAAGTTCCTTCAAGGCCAAACTTTCGAAGGTTTAGTGCAAGACATGCCTTTCGAAACTTTAGTTCAACATCAAAGTTTCGAGGTTTAGTTTTATATGCCTTTCGAAACTTTAGATCAACATCAAAGTTTCAAGGATTACATTTACTTCGAAGGTTTAGTACAATGGCAAATATTCGAAAACATTTTTTAACATCGAAACTTTCAAATGCAACTAAAGTTTCGAAAATGTGTTTTTTTTGAAAAATTTTACATTTCGAAGATTTTAAAAAACAAAACTTTCGAAATCTACGTTTATTACAGAGGGTATATTGGTCTTTAAAAATTACTGGGAGGGTGCCAGGTACAAATGGGGGGGTGCCTAGTACAATTCTCAAAGTTTAATTGTCAAAATATTTAAAATTGACCTGACAATTAATTGACCCATTTTTCCATTCCAAAGAAAAAAGAACGGATTCTTACAGCTATTTCACAACTGGGGATTTTAAAACAAGCAATATGTCTTCATGCTTTTGTAATTAAAAATGGGTTCATAAATAACCAATTTATCAGAGCATAACTTATAGAATTGTATGTAAAATGTAGAAGCATAGAAAATGCTACCAAGGTTTTCGAAGGAGTGACATATAAAGATGTTACTTGGAGGTCAATGATTGCAGCATATGGACTTCATAATCTTGGAGAAGAGGCTTTGAAGTTATTTTATCACATGGAAAATCATTTACATACTAAGTCTAATGAAGTAACTTTCATTTCAATTCTATCAGCTTGTAGTCATTCAGGTCTGATTAAAGAAGGGATAACGATGTTCGATATCATGGTTAACAAGTACCAATTGATACCAAACTCAAAGCATTACGTGATAATGGTTGATCTTCTCGGTCGAATGGGAGAATTGCATATGGCTTTGGACCTAATTACTAGCATGCCAATGCAAGCTGGACATGATATATGGGGTGCCTTACTCGGCGCATGTCACATACATTAGAATATAAAGATAGGTGAAGTTAGAATATAAAGATAGGTGAAGTTGCAATTAAGAATCTTTTTGCATTAGACCCTAATCATGTAGAGTATTATATACTGCTATCAAATATTTATTGCGTTGACGAAAATGAGCATAATACTACAACACTTAGGAGATTGGTAAAGGAGAATAGGTTGAAGAAGATTGTTGGTCAAAGTATTGTGTAGTTGAAAAACTAGGTCTGCTGTTTTATAACAGATGATAGATTTCACAATGAATCTGACCAGATTTATGAAATTCTAAGAAAATTATATGCAAAAATGAGAGAAGAATATTTTGATTTTCAAGTATAGAGACAGAAGATCCTGTGAGATTTTAGAATGTGAATGTTGACAAAGGATTATGGATTTTTTTACATGATATTATTTAGATTGAGGAGAAAATATTTTGGAATAAGTTATTGTTTGTTTCTCAAGATCACTTTTTTCATTGTATAATAATGAAGACATTAAATGGTTTTGATTAGTGCACATCAATGCTAAAGATTACAAAAATATTTTAGATTTAAGATGAATAGCTAATAGTAGTTACAAGTGAAGAGTAAGTTGACTCAGATATTTAAAGAGTCTAAGAGTTCACTTAGAAAATAGCTCAATTGTGATATCTCCTCATTATTTGTTTTAGGATTAACACGAAGATAGTTCCTAAAATATTAATCAAGGTACATATTTAAATCATTGCATATAAAAAGTTGTTTATCTTACCGATGAAGTTTACTTGTATATTTCTTTTCTTTTTGGACGGAACTTGTATAACCAACACAATCCTCAAAGCTGTCATAGTACATTTTTATCCAGATGTTTCTGGTGTCTATTAATTTAAATATGATGTTAATTTCAAAATCATCACAAACACAAAAGCAACATGGTTCAAATGTAAGTAGATTAAAAAGAGTAACTAAAGTATCCAACCACTCCTGGGATTGTGGATAGCAAAATTTTGACATCACTGCATCAAAATGACTTACCGAACAACTTGTTTTGCAACAGTCAATAGTAACAAAAACAGATTCAAAAAATGGATCAATCTATCTTTTCCTCTTCTTTGGCTTTAATTCAGTGAATGTAAGTGGATAGGAAGTGTAGCATAGGATTTCTTGTCCTGGAATACAATTTTGCCACCCAAATGCTCGTAGAGGAGTCTCAGAGGTATTAGAGACATCCTCAGATCCTTTGCTATATCTTTGTAGTCAGTTTGGAACCCGTCGATGAAAAGTGTAAGCACCAAAACATAAGAAATGGGAAGATTAATCTTTTCAGTTGGCAGCTTTTTTTATTTAGAAACATCAAACATCGTTGAAAATTTACAGCGCAAAATATTGGGAATTTTGTGGGACTTTGCAGAGGAAACACCATCCATGGAGTGCTGATCTTTGAACTTGATAAGATGATTGATGTATGAGAGTATGCAAAATTGCTTCTTTTTTTCAGACTCATCCTGTAAATAAAGACAGTAGATAAGGGATATAATAATTTTATCAGCAAAAACAAATCTCAGAACTTTATTCAAGAAAGCACATACCTAGATTTCCTGTGGTTAGAAAACACTCGGAGTCATGTTATTGCAATCACGAATGAAGATTGGGTGGCTTTGGCTTTAATACAGGAAACAGAACTACACAAATACAAAACATACTACCAAATTTAAAACTCAAACACAACTATAACACAGCGCATAATATAAAATCATAAATCTTAAATAGAGAGAGAGAGAGAGAGTCATTGTTTAAAAGTTGACACAAATCATTATATTGTAAGCACAATAAAATGTCATCATTAATCAAATTATGGTGGTATTCCTATTTGTATGGCATTAAAGTTTTTATAAAAAATAATAGGAGGTAAGATATTGCAAAAGGCACACAATATTTGTAGACTGAAAGGTTTCGGGTTTGGAGTCCATGAACGATCAGACACGTAAGCGTGTATGGTACAGATATGACAGGACAAAGTTGCCATTTTGAAGTGCTCATTCGTCCTTTACTTTGTAAGTATTAGAAAAAAGATATTTTGTACATAAATTAGTACAATAGCTTTGGGCTAATCAGTTTAATTAATTTAGCTAACTTCAACAGACAATCCCCGTGGGGTCACCGAAAATTGCTGGTAAATGACAACATCCCCTAAATCCAACGTTCATGATAAAATATATATTTTTAATTATTGAGTGAGCAGGAGTCTAAGGATTTCTTCTCCTTACATAATATAAGTATATCACAGTTAAAGCAAAACTATTTTTTTTCAAATAGGACGGTTCAAAATAAGCAATAATAAGGAACTCTTATATTATATTTTAAGCAAAAAAGGGTTATATTTGTATAAATACCTCAATCTTCTTTAATCTGCCTATCCTGTTGCAAACAAATATTGGATAAGCATTGAAGTTTGTTGCTTCTCCCTGTTCCAAAATATAATAAATGTCTTCAAGCTAATTCCATTCTCTCTCAAGGATGATTCTGTCCAATACATAAGCCGCCTGAGGCGTAGTCACAGAAGTATTATATGGTGGTATATTGCGAGAAACATTACCTTCTGTATTTGCAAGAGCCACTTCATTTACAACAACATTTTTTATTTTCTCAAGCAGATTTTTTTTAGACTCAGGTTCTTCATCTTTTCTCATATCAGGAAACTTATTACTCTCCAGAATAATACAAATTCCAAGATTAGTTGAAAACAATTCCAATAAAAATCAGGTATACCTTGTTGAATGAAAATTAATAGGAGACTCAATCAATTAACAGTAATATCCTCATCTATAAATACAACCTAAAAGGTTATTTAAAATTAGGTTAACTAAGTAGGAACTCAGTACCTTTTCTCAGGTTCATTCTTTTAAGACGATATATACGAAGTGGTGATAATAAAATTATATTTCACACTTTATGGTCTGGTAGTGGTGATGTGTGTTCCAATTTGTCTTTATTGCAATGACGAAGAATACTCTGATAGCACACAGGGAAATTAAGATGGAGTTAAATAATTGAACTCCGAGTCCCCTTAAGTATCTCAGTCCACTTACTCTTCACCTATAACTACTATTAGCCATTCATCTTAAATCAAAAATACTGTTGTAACCTTTAGCATTGATGTGCTTTAATCAAAACCATTTAATGTCTTCATGACTATACAATGAAAAGAGTGATTTTGAGAAACAAACAATAGCTTACTCCAAAATATTTTCTCCCCAATCTCATTAATATTAGGTCAAAAATCCAAAATCTTTTATTAACATTCACATTCTAAAATCTCATAGGGTTTCCTCTATCTGTACCTGAGAATCAAAACCTTCTTCTCTCATTTTTGCATGTAATTTTCTCATAATTTCATAAATCTGGTCAGATTCATTGTGAAATCTATCACCTGCTACAAAACAGCAAACCTCATTCTTCAACTCCAGCATACTTTGACCAACAATCTTCTTCAACCTATTCTCCTTTACCAGTCTCCTAAGCGTTGTAGCATTATGCCAATTTTCGTCGACGCAATAAATATTCGATAGCAGTATATAGTACCCTGCATGATTAGGGTCTAATGCAAAAAGATTCTTAGCTGCAACTTCACCAATCTTTATATTCTGATGTATGCGACATGCGCCGAGTAAGGCTCCCCATATATCAGGTCCAGCTTGCATTGGCATGCTGTTAATTAGGTCCCAAGCCATATGCAACTCTCCCATTCGACCAAGAAGGTCAACCATTATTGCGTAATGCTCTGAGTTTGGTATCAATTGGTACTTGTTAACCATGATATCGAACAGCTTTATCCCTTCTTTAATCAGACCTGAATGACTACAAGCTGATAGAATTGAAATGAAAGTTACATTATTAGGCTTAGTATGTGAATGATTTTCCATCTGATAAAATAATTTCAAAGCCTCTTCTCCAAGACCATGAAATCCATAAGCTGCAATCATCGAGCTCCAAGTAACAACATCTTTATATGTAACTCCTTGGAAAACCTTGTTAGCATCTTCTATGCTACTACATTTTGCATACAACTCTATAAGTGATGCTCCAATAAATTGGTTATTTCTAAACCCGTTTTTAATTACAAAAGCATGAAGACATACTGCTTGTTGAAGAATCCCCAGTTGTGAAATAGCAGTAATAATCTTAACTAGAGCAATGGCATCGGGTCGAGTTCCGCTAGCTAACATTTCACAAAAAACCTGCATTGACTTGTGTGCCATTCCGATGTCAGCGTAGCCGCTAAATAAAACAGCCCAAGCTATTACGTCCTTTTCAGGCATTCTGTTGAAAAGATCAACAGCATTTTCAGGTGAAAAGCACTTCATGTACATATCCATCAAAGTTGTAGAGACAGTGGTTTCCATCTCAAAACCATAACTCACAGCCAATTCATGAATCTTCATACCTTGTTCCAAATTGGAAGTGCAAGCACACGCTCGCAATGCGCTAACCACAGTAACCCAGTTGGGTTTAATTCTCTTATCTAACATTTCATTAAAAAGATTTAATGCATTAGTTTCAGCTCCGTTATCAGCATAACATGCAACCATTGAGCTCCAAGATATAATATCCTTATCAGGCATTTCCCTGAACAAGTTTTCTGCACTCTTGATAGAACCAGCTTTTCCATATAAATTAAGCAGTGAATTGGCCAAACATAACTTAGCATCTAAACCCCTTCTTTTTACAAAACCTTGAACACTTCTACCAAGCTTAAAATCGGATAACTGAGCACAAGCACAAGCAACACTAACAAGCGTCACTGGATCAGGACTCATTTTCTCCGAGACAACCATTCGGGAGAAAAACGCGAGTGCAAGTTCCGGACTGCCACACTGCTCATAACCACTAACAATTGAAGTCCATAAAACAACATCTGGTTTTTGATACTCTGAAAAAACTTTCACAGCATCATTCATTTGACCACATTTTGAATACAAATCAATCAATGCAGACCCAACATACATATCATCATCTATCCTCTCTTTCTTGAGAAACCCATGAATCATCTTACCCAGTAAAGGCTTTCGTAAAGCCGCGCACGATTTCAACGCAATAGACACAGAGTAATTGTCAGGTCTTTCCTCAATCGAGAAAGCACTAACATCATACATTTGACGGAATAAAGATAACGTCTCTACCCATTCTCCCTTGGAACAATAGCTCCTAAGCAAAGCATTCCATAGATAAACAGATCTGTGAGGCGTTTCTTCAAACAGTTTATGTGCATGGTGAATTGACACATATCTAGCATAAAGAATATTGAGCTTTGTAACAATGAAACTATCATGGGCAAGACCAACTTTCAAACACTGAGAATGCAACTGTGAAATGGATAAGTTACTAGAACAAGTTTCCAATAATTTCACAAAACAATTCCTCCTTTTCATGTATTAAGAGCAATGAAAGTTAAAAAAGTGCAAGAGAGCTGAAAAATTGCGAACAGGAGTCGCGAATATACCTTGAAAGGTGCAAGAGATCTTAAAAGTTGAGAACAGGGAAGCATATTAAGTTTACGATTTGCGTTAAGCAGCACGCTGCGAACTTCGACGGTGAAGGAGGTAGGAAAATTGACCAGCGACGGTGGTCGGAAATGAGAAAATCTCCGCGAAAGTTTGTAGGGTTTTCTTCGCTGACGGGCCACAAAGCCCCCGACCCGGATCCGGATCCGTAGTAATTATAGCTTCATGGGCTTGTGCAAAAAGAAGCCCATAAAGTAGGGCCATGATTAAAGGGAATTTAGTGGGCGGGGTTTGGGGGCAGTAACCCGAATAACAACCTTTGGAAAAAAGTGTGGCAACTCAAAAACTCTCCGAACAGATCTTCTTTAACATGGAGAATACTCAAAAGTTGCATACCTACTAGTATTTGTCAAATAATTTTATTATAGAAGTTATTTTTGGATGTGTATAAATAAGAGCGTAGATAAGAATCCCTGCAACTAAAACATATGTTAATAAATTCGTTTGGTGATTTATTATATGACAAAATTGAGATTAAGTAGTTTCTCT
Organism: Cicer judaicum; assembly: GCA_037974835.1. Taxonomy (NCBI): domain Eukaryota; kingdom Viridiplantae; phylum Streptophyta; class Magnoliopsida; order Fabales; family Fabaceae; genus Cicer; species Cicer judaicum. The sequence continues at coordinate 4,311,836 of JBBPBS010001075.1, read as the reverse complement.
TGGTGATTGATTACGCCGGTTTACAAATCATTTACTTTGTGTTGATTAACATAAAAAAAAAAAATCTTTTTTGTTGCACCATATTGTTTTGTAAATGTTTCCGTTTAGAAATATATAATAAGCAACAAATGTTATGACCGTCTTAATAGAATCTTTTATGAATATCAAATATAATCTCTCTTTTTAATAAATTCGTTTTGACACTTGATTGTCCAATTCTTTAGAATCTTGAGTTTGATCATCATAAATATTTTCTTAACTTTATTGGGAAGAAGAATACTAATATTCTCGTTTAATTTTGTTCTTTTGATTATTTTCTTCCTAAACTCAATATCTTTAAAAACATTGTATTTATTGTCTGAAAACTTTCTTTAAATTTGGACCAAAATTTACATTTCTTAAACTTTTTGGCAATTATAGATTGCTACAAGTCAGAACTAAATTGACTCTAATAATATTTGATCTTAAAAGACAAAAATGAATCTATTATTATAAAATAAAACTAAAAAATTAATTTGATTTGTTCAAAGAGAAACTAAAATAAAATTTTATCAAAATAATAATTCAACTAATTTGTCTTTTAAATATAAATATGAGCAAGTAACACAATTTAAAAATATTCGACTTTTGTCCTTGTTAAATTGATGTATCTTTCAACTATATTGTAGATTTGTCGTTTCATTCTTAATTTTTTTTCTTTGTCTTATCTTTCTAGTTATTTTCTAAATGAGCAATGTTTAATTTTCTTTTGCTTCACCATTTTCTCTCTTGCATACCTTATGAAATAATCTTATTTACATAATTAATGAATATCAAATACTAAAGTTTCAAGTAACTTACTGAATAGTCAAAATTTTAGCGTATTTGGAAGATTAAATATTTATATAACATATTCCTTATGTTATATTTGTCTAATTATCTTAATGAAATTCTAACTCTTCAGTGAGTGTTTGTTTTCATATATTGCTTTTAAAAGTAGGGTTGTGCAAAAAATTCAGTTATGAGGCCCAAATCCATTTTAAATATTCGGTTAAAATCACATGGTTATAATTCAGTTTCTTTTTTGAACCAGTTGGATATCCACTTATGTTTTTATTTTTGGATTTAGTTTTTATGCATTTTTTATCCACTTAACTCCCAAAAATCCGAAATCTAAAAAATGATTCTGATTTTGCCATCACCCAACCGACCTTTCATCTTTCAGCAGCGTTTTCCGATAATTTATTACTAACTTTATTTAATCGATTATTTATTTGTCAAAAAGCCCTAAACTCCAAAGTCTCTTTTAATTTTTTTTTACTAAACCCCTAATATTAAGCGAATTTTCTTAAATCCCCGACTCATTATTTCACAATTTTTTGTGGGATTAAGTGAGGGGCCTTATAGGACCCAATATTTTGTTAATTTTGAAATTTTTTTTGAAAAACTTTTCAAATTTATTTTTTTTGAAAAAATATCAAAAACTGAAAAAACAAAATTTTAGTCGAATTTTTTCTCAAAAAATTTGGTAAGAAAAGTTTTAAAAAAGTTTATCGAAAACATTGAATTTTTTTTCTCAAAAAATAAGTACAAAAAAATTATCCAAAATTTTTAAGAAAAAAATTATTTCTCAAAAAAAAATAAAAACCAATTTTAAATGATTCTGATTTTGCCATCACCCAACTGACCTTTCATCTTTCAGTAGCGTTTTCCGATAATTTATTACTAACTTTATTTAATTGATTATTTATTTGTCAAAAAGCCCTAAACTCCAAAGTCTCTTTTAATTTTTTTTTACTAAACCCCTAATATTAAGCGAATTTTCTTAAATCCCCGACTCATTATTTCATAATTTTTTGTGGGATTAAGTGAGGGGCCTTATAGGACCCAATATTTTGTTAATTTTGAAATTCTTTTTTGAAAAACTTTTCAAATTTATTTTTTTTGAAAAAATATCAAAAACTGAAAAAACAAAATTTTAGTCGAATTTTTTCTCAAAAAATTTGGTAAGAAAAGTTTTAAAAAAGTTTATCGAAAACATTGAATTTTTTTTCTCAAAAAATAAGTACAAAAAAATTATCCAAAAATTTTAAGAAAAAAATTATTTCTCGAAAAAAAATAAAAACCAATTTTAAATGATTCTGATTTTGCCATCACCCAACCGACCTTTCATCTTTCAGCAGCGTTTTCCGATAATTTATTACTAACTTTATTTAATCGATTATTTATTTGTCAAAAAGCCCTAAACTCCAAAGTCTCTTTTAATTTTTTTTTACTAAACCCCTAATATTAAGCGAATTTTCTTAAATCCCCGACTCATTATTTCATAATTTTTTGTGGGATTAAGTGAGGGGCCTTATAGGACCCAATATTTTGTTAATTTTGAAATTCTTTTTTGAAAAACTTTTCAAATTTATTTTTTTTGAAAAAATATCAAAAACTGAAAAAACAAAATTTTAGTCGAATTTTTTCTCAAAAAATTTGGTAAGAAAAGTTTTAAAAAAGTTTATCGAAAACATTGAATTTTTTTTCTCAAAAAATAAGTACAAAAAAATTATCCAAAAATTTTAAGAAAAAAATTATTTCTCGAAAAAAAATAAAAACCAATTTTAAAATTAAATTTTTCGAAACCGATTGCTTAATTAAAAATCGATTATTTAATCATGACCAATTTTATAATTGATTTTATAACCAATTTTAAAGCAAATAATGAATTTAATTATATATCTAAAATTCATATTTTAGTTTTAAAATAGATATAGTTTGATTTTTTTTTAAAAACCAACCATAAACAATCTTATTTAAAAAAAAACATTTTAATTTAAGGAAATAATATATGATAAAAATATATATATCATCTTAATTAAAATCTCTATTCTTTCTAGATCAAATTATCTATGCATTTTAGAGAAAATTTACTTTCTAACACTAAATTCTTGCTTTAGAAATATTAAATTGTAAGAGTAACGCAGACTCTCCATGCAAAATGAAAAACCAAAAGAATAAAAAACATATATGTACTTATTTTGAAGAGAACAAGACCGAAGCTTACAAAATAATGTCTTGCAAATGTTAGGTAAAGAACCACAACAATAACCAAAATCATGGTCATGGAGTAAAATAAAATGAAAAAAACTCAACACCAATGAAAACATTTCATGTGTGAGATTTATAGAAACAACATAGCATCCACATCCTCTGTAATCATTTTTGAAAACCCATGCTCTCTAATCTAATAATAATAAAAATGAATAAAAGTAAGACACTCAAAAAGCTTGTAAATCTATGGAATTTGCAGAGAAAGCTGGAAAAAATCTTACATTAATCAAAATATTAGGGAATATAAGAAAATTAACATATAGATGAGAATATAATTATTAACATAAATGCAATAATTGCAACATTTTACCGTTCTTATGGCAAAAGTAATTAAGAACTATCCTGTAGCAAAGGATGGTCATAAACTACAGGCAAGATATTGAGAAAAATCAAAGGCAACAATTATGGCAAAACAATAAAAGAGTATAGCTTTGTTGGATGAAGACTATGTGCAATAGTGGAAAACGATGAGCCGAGGAACAAGATAACTGTAACACCCAATAATTCACTCTTTTCTTTTTTGTTTGTAATTTTATTCATCGTATTCTACGTAGACATGTCTTAACACTCTTTGTCCTATGGGAGAATCGACATGTGTTGGAGATGTGGTTATGTTGTCAACATTGTGTTTTGAAAACCTTTTTAGTATATGTGAGTTTAATGTGATTGAATCATCGGTACAAATGGGATGGGATGGGATGAACGAGAGTGTCTCCAATCTATATGGGCTTGCAAAGGTTAACACTCTATTGAGATTAATAATTGAATTAAATAAATCACCTGAATGATGAGTAATAAAATAAGTTCGAAAAAACTATAAATTGTCATGTTTATTTTACTGAGATATTGTGATACGTGATATTTGCTTATTTGATATTGTTTGGTTATCTGAATAAGCCAAAAATAATTGTGTTGTAAATTGTATTTGCTTATTGTAAATGTGTTTTGTTATATGTAATGGAATACTCTTTGAGATATAAATAGCTATGTTTAAATTGTGATTTGATTGTTTTGTAATAAGTGACATATTGCATTGTGCAAACTATGGATATGTGTTATACACGACTCATGTTTATGACGGTCTCCTTTGCATAAAGAGTGACTAGGGAGGAAGATAATTGTGATGGGTTCTACCTAATATGTATACCTATTATTAGCAATGTAAAGATATTTCATTCAATGTTGGTAAATACAACTGAATGAGTTTGACATGAAATACTTGTCCTAGCAGAGAAACTCCGAGATGGTTGATGGTTGTTTCTAACACTATTGAATATTTTTTTATCAAGAATTATTCATAAATCCTTCATGTAATTCTTTTTTAATCTCTATTTTTTGTATCATTGTCATGAAGAAAACATAGTGAAGATAATGGAAGAGAAGATGAACTCTAATAATTTAATTTGATATTTGGATTTTTAATAAAAAAAAAATATAAATTGATATTTTGCATTTCAGATAGGAGATATGTACTTGCCGTTAGGGCCATGTAAACTTAACGGACACATGACTTTTTTTTAATGGAAATGTTAAAAAAGAGCCTTTGTGCAAAACTAAAATATAAATGATAACTTTTCAAACAAAATATAACTTAATTGATCAAATTAAAAAAAAAAAAAACTTAAAGAACTTAAACGAAAACTGACTTAAAATTAAAGGACTAAAAGTTTTTAATTTAATCTTAAAAAAATGGCTAAATTGCATCCGTAGCCCCTTAACTTAATTTCAGGTAACATTTTAGTTATTTATATTTTTTTTTCCGAGTTCGTCTTTTATTTTAATTTTAAGTGACAATTTGATATTTTATGTTTTAAAATATCAACAATGTTGTCTTTTTTTTTTTACAAAAATTCAAAAAAATTATCAAATTTTTTAAATAAAACCCATAAAATTCTTTATCATCTTCAATAAAATACAAATTTAATCAAATTCATAACTTAAATCTTGAAATAAATTAAGGGACCATGGATGTAATTTAACCTAAAAAAATTAATAAAAAATGTATAATTATAGTTCGATGGCAATTAAAATATAAATTTTATTTTTAAATATATTTGATTGCTACAGCTTAATTTGTAACAATTATTTCAAATAAATATCAAATTATAAAACAAAGTCCCAACTTCGGATATAACATTATTATTGTGTTGCTAACATAATCTGCATTATTTACGACACCAGAATTTGCCATATTATGATTAAAAAAGAAAAGTGTGTTTAACTTCTTTGTACATTTAAAATTTGAACGTATATGATGCAATGCATACGTCCACAAATAGAAGTCTTATAATCAATCCTACACAAATATGCTTACAAGTGGCATCCATTTAGAGTCTGAACAAGAAACGAAAATCAATCAAAATCTCTAAAATAAACAAAATTATTTACAATGGAATTTAATTATAAGATTACAAATGTCTCAAAAATAAAATCTTAACAATCAAATTGTCTGTTTTAAAAAGGCTAATGAGATTCAAAATACAATCAAATTAAGTCAATAAACAAAAAAAAATTAATTAAATACAAAATTTGAATTTATTACATCTCCATAAATAGATATTATTTTTTCATTTTAAAAAAATTATGATATCAATTTCCTAATTATATAATTTTTTATAAATATATTATACACGTCATAAATCGGTAATCTAATTTTTTTTTTCAATTATATACTATAATTTTTTTGGAATTTCTAAATAATCATAGTAAAGAACACAACTATTATAA
>JBBPBS010001075.1:4253267-4300112 GCA_037974835.1 Cicer judaicum | reverse complement strand
TCATATATATATATATATATATATCTATATATGGGTTTAAAAATAAAAATATTTATAAATTATAATTTAGTTGTAACTAATAATAATTCAAAATATTTAAAATAATTGATTTGAAATTTATTTAAAAATTGAATTGAATTTTTGTTTTCTTATGGATTACATGTTGTATAAATATATTTGAAATTGGAATAAATTATGTGGGGTTTTTATAATTAAATATAAAGCAAGTGTGTAAGGGGTTCTTACTATAGGATTTTTTGTCGGAGTTTTAATATTATACCGTTTAAAAGTTTTTTACATGGTTATCTTTTTGTTTGTCAGTGTTATTTTTTGCAATTGATCTTTATATTTATCAGTTATATCTTGTTCTTCATATTTAAGTCAGTTCATCTTCTTTGCATGTGTTTAGATATGAGTCTTTTTATTGATCACAATGCTATAATCTATAAGACTCTAATTGTGCATAAGCTCCAAATTGTCTTCAACTACCCATGTATTTTTTTTTATTATTGCTATTTAATATTTCTCACAATAAATATTTCGTTTTTCAATTCTTGTTGTGTCTTTATTATTTTTAAATTTCATTATGTTAATCGGTTAATTTTGTGTATTTGAAAATTATAGTTTTTGTAGTTGTAGATTTGACGGCAAGTCATTATGAAATTATAAAATATTATTTTGAGATTTAGAGTTTATGATATTATGTTATTTGATGTCTTTTGTTTATTAAAAAATTTATATATGTTATTAAGATTTAACTACCTTACAATTAAGATATTTTATTTTGCTAGCAATTTTGGAAATTTCAGTATGTTGTGATTAAGTTAATCCCTTTATAATTCAAATTCTTTGTTGTGTTTTTAGATGTCCAAAATTTGTATTCTTAATGTGTTACTTATGTGTTTGCATGCTTCCTTTGTTATAATAGATAAATGTGAATTCATTATTGAATCATCAATAATTTAAATAAAAATAAAAATTATTGAACCATCTCTCTTGTGAGGTATTGTTATTCCAAAGGAAAACTTCAATTCTTTAACTTTGTATTTCTATTGATTTGTCCCATTAAGATTAAGATCATTCGTATAAGTTATTAGTTATTAAATATTAATTTCGCAAATATTAAAGTTTTATTATTCGCTTATTGAAATCATTTTAAAGTTAATTAAATTGACTTATTTGTGAATTTAATTAATCTTTTAATTAATAACAATTTCTTTTTATATTTTATATATGAAATTTATATATTGCAATAATTATTTTATTGTTGTTAAGAAGAACACTTATTATCAAAATCTAACTCTTCGTGTCGGTGTTAAATAAATATTGACAATGAATCACTTGTAAGTTTTTCATTTTTTAATAGTCTACACTATATATAAGGATTCCTTTTATGAAAAAATTCGAGATGCTAGTAAATTTAATATATTCCATATTTAAATACTAATAATCTATTTACACTATAAAATATAAATGAAATAAATGTTATATATAATATAATATTTATATATGATGAGACGTCTAATCATTTATTTATTTTTTCTAACATTGGATAACTTGAGAAAGTGATCATGGTTTCGACACTGAACTACAACGAATAGAAAATAATCATAAGTTCGTTTGACAACGAGTTATGGTTTAGTAAAGGATGAGACACAATGTCCTTAAGCCCCAAGTCGATTGAAAAATGCCAATTTCGATAGACTATAAAATTAATTTGATTGGGAGAACATTACGCAATTATGATTGATCTTCTCAGTTGAAAGGGAGAGTTGCATATGACTTTAGACCTAATTAACAGTATGCCAATGCAAGTTGGACTTGATATATGGGGAGCCTTACTCAGCGCATGTCACATACATCCGAATAAAAAGATGGGTGAAGCAAAGATAAGACTCTTTTTGCCTTAGACCCTAATTATGCAGGGTAATATATACTACTATCAAATATTTATTCCATCGACGAAAATTAGTATAATGCTATAACACTTAGGACATTGGTAAAGGAGAATAGGTTGAAGAAGATTATTAGTCAAAGTATGGTGGAGTTGAATAACGAGGTTCGTTGTTTCGTAGCAGGTAATAGGTTTCATGATGAATTTGGTCACATTTATGAAATTCTAAGAAAATTACATGCAAAAATGAAAAAAGAAGGTTTTGATTCTAAGTTATAGAGAGAGGAAATCCTGTGAAATTTTAGGATGTGATTATTGATAAAAGATTTTGGATTTTTGACCTGATATTATTCAAATTAGAGAGAAAATATTTTAGAGTATGCCATTGTTTATTTCTTAAAATTACTCTTTTTATTGTATAGTCATATATTAAATGGTTTTAATCTTTGTGTCAAAAAAAGGTTACAAAAGTGTTTTACATTTAAGATAAATGACTAATAATAGTTTTATAGAGGCGGAGAGTTCATTTAGAAAATAGCTCAATTATCTCCTCATTATTTTTATTTTTATTGAATAGGTAATGAAAATATATGATTCTTTAAGTCTATTTTAAGTTTTCCTATGTGCTATCAGAGTATTCTTCATCACGGCTACCAAACCATAAAGTGTGAAATATAATTTTAGAAAAAAAAAAAAAAAAAGCTATAGCCAACCGAACAAATAAATTGTAAGCAACATTTTGTAGACATTGGCGTTGATGCTTAAATAAAAAAAATAAAGTTATAATAATATATAATAATACTTGTTAATAACAAAGCCGGTCCAAGGGTAAGGCACGCGTTGCATGCCTCCCTCGAAAGAAAAAAAAAATTATATAATAAAAATATATATAATCTTGTCTCAAACTTTTTTATTGAATAAGAGGACCTCACATTATAATATTTTTAAATTTAAAACTGATACAATCTTATATATATTACATAAAATATTTTTATTTTTATTGTAAATTATTTAATATAAGTAATATTAGTTTCAAATTGAAAAATTACGAGACAAGTATTGAACATATTACTAACATGAGTTATTGGAGTGGTATATTGTACATATATAATTTTCTTTTTTAGTTAAAAGATGACAAATTTTATATGAGTTTTTAGATGAATTAATTTTGTTTAAGAAATTTTCTATAATTATTAAATAAAATTTTAATAATTTATTTATTAACTTTTTGAAAAAAAATCTTGTCTAACAATTTTGCTTTGTACCTAATAACGTTTGACTAGTAAACCCAACACTTCAAAGCCAAACACAAATAACAGAGAAACATGTTGCAGATAAAGAAAATGCAGAGCTAATATAACATCTAACAGATTACTCAAATGTAAAGTAATCGACAACAACAAAGTTTCGATACTTACTGAAAATAATTCAACTTCAGCCGCTGGTCTGATGTTTAGTATGTTCAGAACCTCAGCCTTCGACATGTCACACTGTTTAATAGCTGTTAAAAACTCGTTAAAATTGAAAGTTGAAACACATAATTAATAAAAAAAATTCAACTTAAGAACAATGGAGAAATATAATCTCTCTTTTTAGTAAATAATTTTTGACACTTGATTGTCTAGTTCATGAGGAATATTTTCTTAAATTGATCGGGACAAATAACAATATTATCCTCACGACAGGAGGATTGAGGGACATATCTTCTTTGTGCCCATATGAGCTATTGGATATGGTATCCCCAAGTTATCTTCTTTTTAATAGTAAGTACATTAAATACACATCATAACTAGCATATTTATATATATTTTATCTGTTTTGCAATGTTTGTTGAAGGCTATAGTGGTGCAGCGGCAATGTGAGAACTCAAGCTAAAATCACCACTAGAGCAACAAATCAAGTGTTAAGATTTATAAAATAGTATTATAGATATTTGTTAAACAACTGACCCCTCCACAATACTATCCAAGATCCTCTACTACGAGGATCTAAATTTACTAATGATAGCAATTTATTACCCCCACTTCTACCTATCATCTACCAATACATGTGAAAACATAGTTTCTTCTTTTTTACTAAATATAAAAACTTGAAATTGTTTTACCTATTACTTTTCTATTCACTATTTCCAAAATTTAACCAAACATCAACAATTTTGAATCTTTCTAAACTTCCGATAATAAATTGAATCTTTCGAAATGATAAATTTCCAACAATTTTAAAACTTTCGAACAATCTGAAATGTTCGAAAAAGAAAAAATCTAGAAATTTTGAAACTTTTAATCAAAATAAAACTTTCGAAATAGAAAAAACTTTTGAAAATTTCAAATATTTAAAACTTTTGAACCTTCAAATTTTAAAACATTCGAAGTTTTTAAAATATTCAAAAAAAAAAATTAAATTTCCATTTTTATTAATTATTGATTTAATAATTAATATATTAATTTAATTTTATAGTGTTTAGAACCAGCGCGAATAGATAAATTATTCTTACTATCCTCAACAATAGAGACAATAGAGCTCATAGAGTTCCACCACAACATCATATCGACGAATGAATGAATATAATCATCCACCTTGTTAACATCATTGTAGACGTAGTGTTAGGTCTCATGATCTTCGCGAGGATGTTCAGGAGTCTGGATATAATCAGAAACTTGAATAGATGAATTACGAGGAAGGTAAGGAGAAAAACATCGAAGAGTAGGTTCATAGTGTCAAATACCAGGTTTAGTAGCTTGGATTCCCTAAAGGACCATTGTGACGTCGTTGTTGACATAGTATGGACATCATGTGGCTCATAAAATATGAGAATGAGAGGTATATTTTAATTAATTAAAATTTTAATTAAGAATAAGTATATATTATATTTGGTACAATTTTGTAATGAAATTTAGTACATGAATTTTATTTTTATGTTTTTTAATAACTCAGGATCGTGGCCCATTGAAGATGGTCACACATTGCTTGAAATTGAAGAAGTTTGTTGACGTACCAGTACTAGTATTGTACAACATTAGATTCAAGAATCTGAGCTGGTACATTTGTCTTCAACTTATTTGGCAATGGTTGTTGTTGGTCTCATATTTGCCTTTGTAGAAAGGTGGCATAAAGATATTTCATTTCATATGTCATTTGGAGATATGAAGAACACACTAGACGATGTCACGACTCTTCTTCACATTCCTCCCTATAGTAACTTCTTCGATGAACTAATAAATATGAACTCTAACAAGGTTGTGATTGTTGCACATGAGTTGTCTGGAAAAACTTTGGAGGAAGCAGTTGTTGAGACTTCAATGGTTGCGTTATTTATATAAACGTATCATTCAAACTAACATGTTTGAGGGTGCTGCTAGAACATACCTTTTGCATTTAGTTGACAGTATAATTTTCGTCGACAAGACTCACACATGTGTGGAGGCAAAATATAATAGTTTATTAATTGATTTAGATTATTGTCGGGATTATGCATCAGGTACCGCTGCATTGGTTGTGCTATATGATAACCTGAGAGATGGAGTTATTCCCGACACTAGACAATTGGGAGAATGTACAATCCTATTATAGGTATCTGACTCATATTAAGTTGTGTTATTAATTTATTAAGTTGTATTTTAATTTACTAAATTGTCTTTTATTTTTGTGTAGTGCTGGATTTTTAAAAACTCTCATAACAGCTGTAAGCAGGGAGATAGTGGAACGGTTCATGATCATGTTCCAAGAGCTTGTTGATCATCCCAACTTTTACACAAGTCTCAATTACTAGTTTGCAACATATTTTTCAATCTCCAATTAGCAAACTTAGCTCTACAAATAAGTTAAATAACATAAGTTAAAAGAATTCACGTAAACTACTCAATCACATTTCTAAAATAAATCATAATTTAAAAGTACATGTTGGTCCTTGTATTCCCTAAATGCATCACTCAATTGGTACAAGTCTGGACAAATATTTCTTTGTAAGGTGTGAATCGTGAATCTTTAACATTATCAACAAAAAGGATAATATCGACACACACTAGATCAAAGTGTTGCAAGTGATGATCATACTCCTCCACACTATTCGAATATACAATTTTTTTCCATAGATACATTACCTCTTATTGTCTATCCTTTTTCACATATTGTTTCCATTTTGCCTCAATAATTTTTTTAATATCAAAACGACATAGAAAATTATTTGAAGTAGGAAATATGATACCAATAGCATTCATCAAGGCAAGATCTCTATCGATCACAATAACTTTAGAAATTAAATTCTTAGAGACAAAAAAAATGTCTTGTCGCCATATGAGGTTATCTTGTCGCCCTTGTTCCAAGTAGGCCAATGTAATAAAATGTGTTAACCCAGTAGATGTTACACCAACAATTTCAAGCAATGGCAACCAATATCTATTTGTTTTGTATGTGTTATCACATATCAAAACAAAATATAACATATTCAACAACTTTATACAATTAGGATGTGTCCAAAGTATGTTTCTCAGAATATTTGAATCCTCCTATCTTCTTGTCCAATGTACATAACTTTCATTTTGTATTAACTTCAATAGATGTTGTACTTCTGTGTACAGACCTCTCAAAGATAATCAATAAGTACTTCTTGTTTTATATATTTGAGTGAAAACTGTAAGATTATTTTTATATATTTGTGATAACTTAACGAAACTGAGAATGATCTCTAATATCATAATACCAAATAGAAAAGAGGTGTCTCAAAGATGTTTCAATGCTAACCTTTTCATTAGAGATATCTCGGTTTTACGCGATAAACATATATCATTGTTGATTAAATAAAGCAAATTGAATACATTACAATAGAAATTTAAACTTACTCCCACTAACCTTGCAATACCCATAATTCTCTACAATAGTAATCTCAAAACTGTGTGATATCACTAATGATATTTCTTCATTAACTCAAAGATGAATTAGATAAGTTTGCAGGTTGTTTCTTTGTGTCCATTGACATAAAATTTTCTTTGATTGCACCATATTGTTTAGTAAATGTTTTTGTTTAGAAATATTGTGTTGACATTCGTCTTATATATGCAGCTCTAAAAATTATAATCATGAGTGTCCTAATAGAGTCTTTTAAGAATACAAAATATAATTCCTTTTCAGTCAACCATATATGACACTTGATCGTCTAGTTCTTGAGGGCGTTGAGTTCGATAATCATAAATATTGTCTTAGCTTGATTGAAAGGAAGAATAATAATATCTTCAAGGGGTTCTAAATTTACTACATTAATTGTAACTTTATGAACGGATTTGGAACTAATTTTTTTCTCATTCAACTTTGTTCTTTTGACCATATATCTCCCTTAAACTCAATATCATCGAAAAAATTGTATTTATTGTGTCAAAATTTCTTTAAATTGGGACCAAAATTTACATCTCTCATACCTTTTAGCAATTATAAATTTTCGCAAGTTATAATTGAATTGACTCTAATAATGTTTGAATTTAAAATATAAAATGAATCGATTGTTTCAAAATAAAACTAAAAAATAAACTTGATTTATTCAAAGAGAAACTAAAATAAAGTTTTATCAAAATAACGATTCAACTAAATTGTCTTTTAAATATAAATGTAAGCAAGTAACAATAATTCAAAAAATACTCAAAGCATCAATCTTTACTGACTTTGTCCTTTTTAAATTGATGTATCTTTCAATAACATTGGACATTTATCGGTTCATCCTTAATTTTCTTTATTTACCTTATCTTTAGAGGGATTTTTCAAAAGCAACTATTTTATGCTGTTTTGTTTAGCTGTATTCTTTGTTGAACACCTTATGAAATAATTTTATTTACATAATTATTTATAACTTTAAAAGTTACAATTTAGTTGTGAAAGAGGAATACCAAATGCTAAAGATTCGAGTAAGTTACCCGATAGTTAGAATTTTAACGTATTTGGAAGATTGAATATTTATATATCACGCTCCTTATGTTTTCTTTGCTTAATAATCTTTATGTTTATTGATTTTAAAATAATGTACTTTTAATTTAAGAAAATAAATATGAAGAAAAAAAATGTCATTTTAACTAACACCTCTGAACTTTCTAAAATATTATGATTTTTTTTAATCAAATAACCTATGTATTTTGAAGAAAATTCACTTTCAACAATAAATTCTTACTTAATAAAATCTAAATTAGGAAATGATGAATAGATTTTCTCATTGCAAAATGAAAAACCCAAACAATAAAAAAACATATATTTACTTATTTTGAACAGAACAAGACTGAAGCTTACAAAACAATGTATTGCAACTGTTAAAAAACAATGATGTAAGATAAATTAGAAAATAATTCAACACTAACAAAAGCATTTGCATGTGTCAGATTGTATGTATAGAGAGAGCACAACAAAAAAAATCATAAATTAATCAACTTCGTTTAAAACATGTTTTTGGACTCTAAACATAGAAGATTGACCTCGTTTTTTGTTAGTTTTTTAAATATGGGTAGTGTCTTGGAAATGGCATCCATGCTAAGTTCTAGTTAGATGTGTGTGGAGTCAAAATGGAGGTAATTCTAGTTACACTTTGGTGTATCATATTATGGAATGTCATAATGGATTCTCTTTCTATAGCTTGAATATCCCTTTCTTAAGTTTTGTTTGTCTCATTTTAAAAATAATAGTGTTTTTTGTATGTTTGTCTTACTTTCTCTTCTAATTTTTCTAGAAGTGTTTTTGACTCAATTGATTTACTCTACTTAATAATTATTTGTTGATATTAAATTTTATCAATTCAACCAATTAATGTTTTTATATTTTCGTAACTAATGTAATTCTAATATATTTATTTTAAATTGTACTTTTTAATTAATACTATGAGGATTACTTAAAATTTAATTAGGACATACCGTTTAAACTACTACTAATTAAGAATTACTATTCACCTCATATTTTAATCGATTTACCTCTAATTTAAAATTATGATAATAAGAATATACTAAAAATTAATAATAATATTTTTATAAAATTATGCAATGACTTTCTTCAATTTTTTTTTCTGCTTTGATATCATTATTACAAAATATAGTAGGTCTTGATTTGGCACATAAGTATAATTTCCAAACCCCTCCCTCATATTCTTTCTTTATAGCTAGATTCAAAATTATATGTCAATTTTAATGTTATGGTATGATTTTTTTCGTTGTACAATGCATATTATTACTGATAAATTAATAAATATTTTATATTTTAATTATTAATATTTTACTCAAGAGTGTTGTGGGTGCGATGCAAGGAGTCATCTCATATACATTTTATATTATAGGATATGTTTTCTTTTTATTATTATTTTTATATAGTATAGATATTTGATTAAAATATTTAAATTAAACCAATTTTTTATTTTATTTTATTATAAACTAACAACTTTTTACTACTTTAATTAAATGTCAAAATTTAAACGGGTAAATCCATGGATTTAATTTTCATTGTGATCAATAATTATAAAAATATAACTAAATCAATTATATTGTCAATCAAGTTTAATATAATATTCGATTAAAACATTTAGACCAAGAAAAATAATTGATATTTTATTATAAATTAATTATTTTTAAATACTTAAGTGAAGTTTTAAAATTTAAAAGAGATAAATCAATGCATTTAGCTGTAAATTTTATGATTGTTTTCGACATATAAATAATGTAACCAATACTCATAAGCATTAACTTAAATTTGACTTTACTGTAACCAATACTCATTAAGCCAATAATTCTTTCTAATTAGGAGAAAAAATATCAATCAAGTCGTAAATCAATTTGAATCGTTTGGTTTTTTTAGATTACTTTTTAAAAATCATTTAACACATAAATAATTTAATAACAAAAGGTATCACACATGAAGAATTAATTAACTTTTGTTTATTAGAACAAAACTTTGTCTTGCTAGCCAAAAACCAAAATGTTGCCTTGCTTGCCAAAAAAATTTAATGTATCTTTTTAAAATAACGTCTACAATAATCAAAATAATCCTTGTGTCAAAAACCAAAATTAACATTTTATATTTTTAAAACATAAAATGATAGTTTATCGATCCCTCGTTTAAATTGTTTAGTGTGAGATGGATGTATAATGTGTAGACGAAGAAAAATAAAATTTTACTCGATAAATTATTTTGACATATTGAAATCTAAAGATTGTTTATCACAAACACAATATTGTACTTTAATTTAATTCCTAAAGCACAAACTTATCACTAAAATTACCACCGAATAACTATATCTATATTTCAATGGCGAAACTGGACATAATTTAATAGGGGACCAAATATAAAGAAAAGAGTAAAATATATTTTTTAAATTAATATATTAAACTTAATTAATGATAAAAAAAATCACATTAATTTTTACTTATATAAAATATAAATTAAAACAATATAAAGAAAATAACAGCTGCCAATAATTATTTAAAAGAATTAAGATCCACAATATTTTAAACAGTCATATTCATTTATAATAAATGATGTATTAAATAGATTATCAATGTATTTTTTAAATGTAAACAATTAATTTATTTGCAAGAAGCTAATTGTTTATTTTATTCATAAGTTTATTTTTATAACTTTCAAAACTCTATTTGTAATTACTGTAGAAATTAAAATAGTTAAAATAAGATGAACAAAATTATTAATCAAATAATAATTTTTTAATTGACTTATTTCTATTAATTTTAGACAAATAGATACTAAATATTGACTCCATTTTTTATTTCCTTGTACCTAAATCTTTTCTCCACTTTTATTTTTTGTTCCCACTAAACCATTTATATTGTTAACCATAATAAATTCGCTTATTAAACATTTAAGCATATGGTATGTAGTCTCACCCCATTCTAAACAAGCAACACATGAGTTGATGTAGGTACAATTCAACTCCTTCAAAGAGCTTCAAAGAGACGAAGTTGTTCGCTGCTTAGAAAAGTGGCTACATCCTTAACTAGTTTTCATATTCATGATAATATGAGCAATTGGTTGAGCCTCATTATTTCAAAAAAGAAAATAAAAATTAAACTTATTAAAAAAAATAGTTAAATTATATTTGTGGTCCCTTAACTTAATTTCAGATAACGTTTTAGTTATTTATCTTTTTTTTTCTCATTTATTTTAATTTTAAGTGACAATTTGATATTTTATGTTTTAAAATTTCAACAATGTTATCCTTTTTTATATAAAAATTCAAAAAAATCATCAAAATTTTCAACCAAAACCCATAAAATTAATAATCATCTTCAATATAATGCAAATTTTATCAAATTCATAACTCAAATATTAAAATACACTTGTATTTTCATCTCCAACAACATTAAATAAAAAATGAAAATATGAATTTATTTCAAGATTTAAGATATGAATTTGATTAAATTTGTATTTTATTGAAGATGACAATGAATTTTAAAGGGTTTTGTTTGAAAAATTTGATGATTTTTTTGAATTTTTGTAAAAAAAAAAGAACAACATTATTAAAATTTTAAAATATAAAATATTAAATTGTCACTTAAAATTAAAATAAAGGACCAATTCGAAAAAATAAAAAACTAAAATATTATATGAAATTAAATTAAAAAACCACATATGTAATTTAGTCAAAAAAGAAAAAATAGTAATAAATCAATTACAATAATTTATCGTATATGACTTTTTTTTTTAAGTTTTTTTTTCAGTGAAGATGACATTTATTGCTCCTGTTGTTAATTCTATTCAAAATTATGATAGGAATTAATGAAAGATTTTGTGTTTTATTCCACAAACAATTTGATTTTTTCTTTTACAAATTTTAAAATTGATTATGAATGCATTTATCGTCAAATAAATTATTTGATATGGGATCGCCACATGTATACTTTACATTATAGAATGTGTCTTATTATTTAATTTTTTTTAAGAATACGTCTCATTTTTATAGATTTAAAGTTTTAAAGAGAACAATTCACTTTAAAGAAAAAAGTAAATAATATTAATTATTAATAATTAAATAAATAATTAATATTATATTTATTGCATAATCAATTATTAAGTTACTCACTTTACCAAATTTGTGTGATAAACATTCAACGTAAATTAAATTCCAATTGTATACAGAATAGATACTTGGCTAGTGATCAATGTTTTATATTTTATCTAGAATTATACAAAATATATTTTAATAAGATTATATATAATATTATTATCTATGTTTTCTAATTATTATATGCAAATTAGTTATCATTACACACATATTTAAATATGAATAAAAAATAATATATATTACTAATAAATTTGGGATGAAATGTTTTAAAAGTAAATTCTAACCCAAAATAGTCTCGAAGTTTAAATATAGAGTTCACAATGATTTCACAGAAAAACAAGAATTGCGTAATATTATATATTTTGTTTGTATATTGACTCAATTTCATTACTTTGAATTTTGAAGAAACAATGAAGAAGATGAATCCTGACAAATTAACAATTTAATTTGATATTTTATTTTTAATAAAAAATATAAATTGATGATTTGTATGACATGGACTTTCTATCGGAACCATCTAAATATTTATCAGACACGACGTTTTGCAACTAATTCACTTATTATGTTTATCGATATATATCCAATTCACTCTTTCGTGTCAAACCACCACCAAAAACAATAATAATAATAATAATAATAATAATCTAAAATTTAGATTATCTTAAATTTGAAAATTAAATATTTTAATTGTTTTTAATATTCAATTTTATAATATTATACAGACAATTACAAAGTTTTGTATTTGAATCAGTAACATCTACCCAACCTATATATATAGTAGTTTCTTCACATGAAAAATAACATTTGCCATCACTATAGGTAACTCTTTTTAATCACGTATTCACAATGCTAAACTATGTGCAATAACAAATCAATTGAGAAATATGAGTCAAACTATTAATTATAAGCTTAACTTTTATTTCACATCAATGTATAATGTTGGAATACACCATAACAGAATTTAGTCTAGGAACTTAAGTTTGGTGCTAATAAAAAGTTGGCATTATGGGTTAATGGTGGACAGTAACAAAGATGATCCACACATACACAGTGTTGTTGGGGATGACGATCTTCACATTTTCTATCAGTATCTACATATATACAATATCATAAACATTTCAATGTAAAATGCATTATTCCATAACTTCAATGTTTTCACAAAAATAAATCACAAATGTAATATTTTGAAGAGATTGAGAGTAAAACATGATTAATTACCTGATGAAATGGTGATCACAAAAATTAGTAAGATTGCAAATTTCATAGCTGAAGTTTTTGGGAAATTCAAAATTTCAATGTCTTATAATATGAGATTTTAACCTGTATTTATATAGATAAACTATTTATTTTCTTATCCTATTTATTTAATTTATAATAAATTTTATATAGTGATTTGAAAAATAAATATAATAAACAACATAAATTTTATATTTATGTATACATAAATAGGATAATACATAATTTATCACAGAAGAATAGTACTATATAGTGTCTAGATGTTTTATTTATTATCAATCCATTAAATCTATTTAACTGTTTGAATTTTTATAAAAGAAATGAATTTAACTAAAAAAGAGGATCTAGATTTGAGGAATTTGTTGTAATTATTTGGAGATATCAGATAAAATTAAGTAATATTATACTAAAGTCATATTATTAAATTGAGATTTCAGTCAAAATAAAACTATATTAAATTGAGATTAAATATATATTAAAGTAACATCTCTTTTAAATATTAGAATATAAAAATTCAGTAAGGACAAGGAACAACAAAACAGAGCATGATATAAACCAAAAAATACCAAATTAAGAAAGTTTTTTATCCCTTGAAAGAATATGTTTCAACTGAATTTCCTTCTACATATTACTTTTCCTTGCTGAAATTATTTATATAAAAATATCTTCATTTATTATAGACCAATTATGTAAATATAGAATAAGGGTTGTGTGATAAGATAAAAAAAAAAAATAATAATAAATGTTGTGTTTATCGGTATAAAATTCTATGTAAATATGGATAGAAATTATATATATATTTTATAAAAATAATTATTAAGTGTTTCACAAAAATTTGGAATGAAGTTCAGTAAAAATGCTAATAACAAAAACTTTATATTATATATTTCCTCTCAAAAGAGTCATAGAGTTGAGACAAATTTCACAACAAAAACATACCTAAAATTATATATTTTGCCCGTACTTTCTCTCAATAATTTGCATAGATTTAGAGAGAATTTCCTAAAACATAAAACTAGATACAAATTTATATATTTCGTATGTCCCAACTACACTACTTGTCGGTATGAGTACTACAACGGGTGGTGTTAGCTGCCTTTTCTCCATGCAACTCGTTTGTTTAGGGCACGTTGAGTTGGAGCATGCTTGAGAACATTGACTATTTGAACACGACACATGGAACTAGAGCACCTGTAACTCATTTCACTCGTCTATGTAGAACACGTGGCAAGCCATGGAGCGCTTTACATAAGGATCACATCTTTCGCTTGGACAATAACTTGGTGTGGAATTGACTAACGTAATTGTACTTAGGGTGAGCTTGGTGCAGTTGATCAAGATGAAGGTCAACATGACTTGAATGGTTAAATTGCTCTTAACATGACCTGAATGGTGAAGATGAGCTAGGCATGACATAAATGGTGGACTTGTCTAAGCATGACTTGAATGGTGGAATTGATTTAAGCATGACTTGAATGATCAAGTTGAGATATATAGGGGATGAATGGTGGAGATGAGTTAGGCATGAGCTGAATGATGAAATTGAGTTAGGCATTAAGCTAATGGTGGAGCTAAGCTACACATGAACTGAATGGTCAAACTAAACTAGACATAATTTGAATGGTGGATCTACGTTAAACATAACATGAATGGTCAAAGTGAAATAGCAGAGAGTATAAGTTTTATGGCCTTCCATATCAGTCCAAAATCCATTGAGTGTCAAACTAATTAAGGTGTAGACGTTTCTTCTTTAGGCTGACAAACATTGGTCCCAAAATCTATATGCCTAGATTATCACTTTAGGGATTAGAACTATTAATGATGCTAAATAGAACTTACATTATCACTTTAGGGATTAGAACTATTAATGATCCTAAATAGAACCAAAATTAGGATCAGGTAAAAAAAAACCAAAAAATGGTAAGGCTTATATGAGAAATTTTGAGTTCAATTATCTAACCATACTTTTTAATCCGCACTATCGAAGTTCAAACACAAACACAATATAAAAATTCAATTTAAACCAAACAAATAGTACCTTTTTAATAAAAAATTTAAATAAATAAATTATTAAAATTCTGAAAGTTCAAAATATTAAAATTACTATTTTTTATTATAAAAATTTTCTGAAAATAAAAGAAGAAAATTTCATTGTGATTTAATTTTTTTTTATTTCTGAAAAACTAATCAAAAAATTATTTATTCTTATTTATCACAAAGAATCATTTTTTTAAAGCAGAGTAAAGAAAATTAATTTAAAAAAATGAATAGTAAAGATATTTTTGTGACTTTTTAATCATAAGTATTTTTTTTTAAAAAATAGTTTTTTTTTTCAAAATTAGTATAGTGATATTATTTAATTTAAATTTAACATTATTTAATTTAAATTAGTATAGTGATATTTTTGTTAATAATTTTGTAATAAATAGTTTAAAATTCAATAAATAATTTTATCCTTTGTGTAACAATGACAGTTATTTATTATCTAAAAATGTTCTAGAAAATTCCGGTATAAATTAGAAAAATTACGGTATAAAACTTGCTCTAAAATATTAAAGAAACAATAATATAAAATTGTTTTAAAATATCGATTAGATATAAAAAAAAACGGAGACAAGTCGAGCATAAAAACATTAAATATAGATCTACTTTATGTTTAACAATTATCACTTGTCACCCAATACTAAAGACCTATTATTAATAATTACTATTAACTAATACTAAAGGAAAGGAACGAGAATCTAAAGGAAGCAAACTGAAACAAAAGGAAAGAAAAGAAACAAAACCTATTTTACTCATACTTGAGTCATGTTTGTTTGTTTTTCTTTTTCTTTCTAATATTAATGTGGCTTCAGTTTTTTTATTTCTATTTATAAATGAAATAGTAAAGAAATGTGTATACAATAAATTTTTAAACTCAAATTTGATATATAATATTAAATTTAATAATACTGATATTTGTGGTTTAAACTAAATCTTATAAATGTAGCTTCTATTTTAGTGTACTCGTTGCTGAGTTGTTATGTTTAATATGGTTACTGTAACATTAACTTTTTTATTTTTATTTTTATTTTTAATATCATTTAAATAAGTTTTTTTAACATAATAAAAAATTGTACCAATTGGGCAACCCGAAAAACCCGAGTTGCTTAAAAAATTAAAATAGGTAGATACATAATTGTGTTTATATTATTTTCTAACAAGTGTTTGACTTAAAACTTTAAGAAATAATTTTCTACTAATCTTCCTGTCCCTGTCTCCATCATAAGAAATTGTTGTGATTTTTAAAATATATTTTTATTGTTTAAATAATTTTGTTATCTTCATTTAATATTTACCTTTTAAATACTTACAAGGAGTATTTTACTACTAATCTCATCAGAAAAAAGTGCCTCAATAACATCATTTAAGAAATTTATATAACCCCGTGTTTAAATTGTACACTATAACAACGTCTGCAATGACTCAGTTTCAAAAAAACAATATGAAAATTGTAAAATGAAATTTGAAAAATATGCGACTCTTGTCTTACTGTGTGTATTGTGTTTCTATGTTTATATTTTTTTGGGTGCAATCTTCATATTTTTTTTATTATACATAAATTATTACGATAATAGTTTTTATTTGTGTGATATTTCTTTATTCAAGGAGAAAATATTTTCATGACTAAAACAATTTCAATGTGTAATAAAAAATAATTTATTGAAAAATGAAATTTTATGTTTTGAACGATCGAGTAAAATTATCCGACTATAAAATATAAAATGGATTTTGATTTCAATGAAAATTTAAAGAAGTACAAAGATGGACTTGCTTATGGAATGGAATTCAAAAGCCATGCTACCTTTTTGCGAGGAAATTCAGTCCCAAAACACATGACAATTTGTTGCAGCTTTTTTCCAACAATTCATCCCCTTGAGCCAGGAAAGTTTTTCAATTGCATAGCATATAGCTTGAAGGGGAAGGGGGGAATGGCACTCAATTTTTGTTTGGTCTTTTTTAAAGCTTACAAAGTGATTAGTTAAAAAAATACAAATAGTCTGTCTAATTGTTATAGATAAAAATAAAAAAGTGTTTTTTATATAAATAATTTAAAAACTATTTTTTAAAAAGTTGAAGTTATTTTATGTTTGTTAAGTTGTGTAAAATGATTTTGCATTTCTCCCTTTTCTATTCAAAATGATTTTGATCAAAAGTTAATAAAAGTAGCTTTTCATTTTCAACATAAAAATATTTTTTATAGGTAGCTGACTCATATTAAGTTGTGTTATTAATTTATTAAGTTGTATTTTAATTTACTAAATTGTCTTTTATTTTTGTGTAATGCTGGATTTTCAAGAACTCTCCTAACATCTGTAAGCAGGATGATAGTGGAACGGTTCATGATCATATTCCAAGAGCTTGTTGATGGAGATGCAAACTTTGATGAAATGGTGGATTATACTCATGCTCAACATGGATAATGGTTTTTTGAAAATACGATTTGATACTTCACATTTGGTTATTCGACATCATATTCACAACATCCCAACTTTTACACAAGTCTCAATTACTAGTTTGCAATATGTTTTTCAATCTCCAATTTGCAAACTCAGCTCTACAAAAAAAATTAAATAACATAAGTTAAAAGAAATCACGTAAACTACTCAACCATATTTCTAAAATAAATCATAATTCGATTAAAACATTTAGACCAAGAAAAATAATTGATATTTTATTATAAATTAATTATTTTTAAATACTTAAGTGAAGTTTTAAAATTTAAAAGAGATAACTTGGTTAATTAGAACTTATAGTTTGAAGGCTTTATGATTCCATTAACATCAGAAGGATATGCAACTCTTTCGTTGGGCTTGGAATTATTTGAAGATAGTTTTAAGAACCCCTTAACAAAAAACAAAAACATATAAATCATTATGTGCAGTAGTGAATTACCTCTAGCACATTCACAAAAAAAGTTAAATAATGTAGGAAATGCTCTGTTTCCAACATAAACTTTTACTTCCATATATATATCCTCAAATCAAACTTCGATTGTTGGAACTTCAAGTCCAAGTCTGTGCAAGATTAGTTTGATTACAACCGTATAAGAACAAATACTTCAATCATACTTTCAAAGCTAGTGTTCAGAAAAAGGATGTTTACAAAAGACTAAACATTTCAATTATATATGTTGATAAGAATATCAACCTTAAATCCAAAATGCAAGGCCCAATTAAAGGGTGAACGCGATAAACATACCAAAGCAAAAAAAGAAGAATCCGTTGAGTGTTTGGGGAATTCTTTGTGGTACTCAATTTATTTTCAATAGAAGATTTGCTAAAGTTGATATTGAATCAAACTATTTGGCAGTAGTAAATCTTATTTTGAGTGGGAGTAATGTCGGTAGTTCTAGTTACACTTTGGTCTATCAAATTATGGAATGTCATCGTGGATTATGTTTCTATAGCTTGAAATATATGCATAAGGAAGCAAATCAAATTGCATAGTCCTTTTGTTAGGTTTTGTTTGTCTCATTTTAAAAATAGTAGCACTTTTATGTTTGTCTTACATTCTCTTCTAATTTTTCTACAAGTTTGCGTCTTTTTGTTTTGTTCTTGAGGACTTGTCTATTGTTTTTCCACCAAAAAGAATATATAGATGGAGATATGTTGACTTACATAATAACTTATGATTGAGTTATTCTACTTTCTTTTTTTTACTCAACTGAGTTACTCTATTTAATAACCATTTGTTTATATTAAATTTTATCAATTCAACTGATCAAAATTTTTTATATTTGCTTAACAATGTAATTTTAATCTTTTTATGTTAAATTGTACTTTCTAAATATTACTAGCAGGATTATTCAAAATTTAATTAGAACATACATTTTAAAATACTATTAATTAAGGATTACTATTCACCTCATATTTTAATTGATTTACCTCTAATTTAAATTTATGATAATAAGAATATACAAAAAATTAATAATAATATTTTTATAAAATTACTATTATCTTTCTTATATTGTCACGTTTTTAATATAGACTGCTATGACTTCCAAACCCCCCTCATATTCTTTCTTTATATGGATTCAAAATTATATGTCAATGTTATGGTATCATTTTGTGGTCGTACATTGCATATTATTATTGATAAATTAATAAATATTTATATTTTAATTATTTAGGTACATTTAATATTTTAATCAAGGGGTTGTGGATGCGATGCAAGGACATTGTAGGAGTTATCCATGTACATTAATTTTACATTATAGGATATGATTTATTTTTATTCTTTTTCTATATGGTATAGATATTTGATTAAAATATTTAAATTAAACCAATTTTTTTTTATATTTTATAATAAACTAACAATTCTTTATTACTTTAATTATATGTCAAAATTTATATGAGGTAAATCCATGGATTTAATTGTCATTGCAATCAATAATTATAAAAATCTAACTATAAATCAATTTTCTTTTTGGGAAATTCATATTCACAGTGCAATGCAGTATATCTTGAGGTTTAAACTTGTACTATAATAAATTCTCTTTCTTTATTTTCTTTTTAAATATAAATAATCAAGATACAATACTATGTGTTGTATGGATTTATAATAAATTTTATAAAGTAAATTTAAAACTGTATCTTTTTTTATAAGCATTTGAAAAATGTATCAAATAAACTATTATAAATTATATATATATATATATATATATATATATTATAATACATAATTTATCTTAAACAATACCATATTTGGTTGATGTATTAAACAATACTATATGTTTTATTATTTTTAATAATAAAAATATCAATTCTTTAAATGTGTTTAATTGTTTAAATTTGAAAAATGTATTTAATTTAAAAAGAAAGTCTGGAATTGAGGAATATATTTTAAGTATTTGATTATATCAGATAAATTTAAATAATGTTTATATTAAAGTCACACTTTAATATTATTTTAAAGTAACAACTATATTAAATTGAGATTAAATATATACTAGAGGAACATCTCTATTAAATATTAGAATGTTTAGATGGTAAAGTAGTATTATTTTGTAAACTAAAACTTCAATAAAGAAAAACAAAAACAAAACATTGAAGGGACATAAACCTAAGTAAAATAAAAAAAATATAAAAGGATTAAGTATTGGTAGTGCATGATAACATTCAATAAAGGATTATCACTATTTAATATATAGAATTAATGAATTCATGAAATGACTTGTACATTATCACCATTTAATACTGTTATCACTAGATGTTAACTTGTGCGCGCAAATATATTTTAATTTATTTAACTTAAGTGGGTTTAAAAAAAATTATTATGAAGTTTTATATTTTAATTGTTAAATAATTATTAATATAATAATTATATCAATAATATATGTTTAATTTTATCAATGTAATTTATAGAAGAGAAGTATCATTTTTAGACGAATATTGTTAGCAAACACACCCAATAAAAGGCACATATCAATAGTCGAATCATATTTTAGGGATAAGCAAGAAAGACGAGATATATGTACTCTCAATTCAGAATAAATTGAAGAAATTTTTCATGTTATTAAGTTCAACATTATATATTCTGGCTAGCAAATAAGTAGGACAGATAGAGACGAAAATACAATAACAACAAAAAAACATATTGAGTAGTAATGTGATATGAAATAATAATATAATGTTATGAAATAATAATGTGAGATTAATTTAGAAAATTTTGAGTAGACATTATGAAATAATATTTAAATATGATAATATTTAAATAAGAGATATAAGATAATTAATTGATGTATAGAATTTATGAAAAAACTATTTAAAAATTGAGTATAGAAAACTTTTTATGAATACACGTTTGCATATGTGGAGAAAATAGTAAGAGATGACATAATCTATTTTAAATATATATAAATATTCAATAATATCTCAAAATAATCTAAAAGATACCGAAACAAAAAGACGTTATTAAATTATCGTAAAATTATTCCGTTTTAATATTTTCAAAAAAAAAATTATAAATGAGTTTTATACCATTTTCAAATTTACCATTAAATTTTTATTGAAATCAAAATCCATTTCATATTTTATTGTCGGGCAAATTTTACTCGATCGTTCAAAACATAATATTTGATTTTTCAATAAATTTTTGTTATTAATAGAAACCTGTTTTACTTTTCCCTCCTACCATAAATCTATCTTCCTTTTCCACAATGTATTTACTAAAAATCCCCCCTTTTCATTTTACTCTCTCAAATTCATCTAAAAAACAACGTGTATGAAGAAGGAATACCATTCTTAGCAATTCATATTGATAGTCGTCTCATATGCATTCATTTCTGTCTCATGCATTCGTTTTTCTATAGTTTCTATTATCATTATTCTAAATTTTAAAGCAAAAATGAAGAAAAGAATGGAGAAGAAGATGAGCCCTAACAATTTTTCTATCATAATTTAGTCTAGGAACTTTAATTATTAAGAAAATACTTTAAGAAAATACAACCCAATCCATTAAGAAAATACTTTAATTAATTATTCGTAATTGTATCAAAATTTAGTCTAGGAACTTAAGTTTGGTGCTAATAAAAAGTTGGTATTATGGGTTAATGGTGGACAGTGTTGTTAGGGATGACGATCTTCACATTTTCTATCAGTATCTACATATATACAATATCATAAACATTTCAATGTAAAATGCATTATTCCATAACTTCAATGTTTTCACAAAAATAAATCACAAATAAATATTTTTGAAGAGATTGAGAGTAAAACATGATTAATTACCTGATGTAATGGTGATCACAAAAATTAGTAAGATTGCAAATTTCATAGCTGAAGTTTTTGGGAAATCCATATTCACAATGTCTTATAATATGATATTTTAACCTGTATTTATATAGATAAACTATTTATTAGTCCATAATGTTTTAGATCTTGGTGGCAATTAAGTGATTATTTTTTAATCTCAAATGACATATTAACAATATATTTTCAAATCATACCAATTATTTATTTTCAAATCATACCAATTATTTATTTTCAAATCATGCTCAACTAAAATAATAGGTTATATTGCATATATATGGATTCAGCATCTAAACATTCATGGAAAATTGGACCTGATTCTGTTTTTTAGGAGAAAATTTGATTTTACATATATTTTTGTGGAAAATTTTGTTTATTAGCATTAATGCTTTGTCAATCAGCACAACAACAGCCCGCCCCACATAGACAAGTTGTTGTTAGGAGATTTCAAATTGCATTTCAAATTTTCTATTATTTATTATAGTCCAATAATTGATTTTCTAGAGTTTTATTATAGTATAATAATTATTAAATTTGATCTAATAAAATTTTAAGTGTTTGTATTTTTTACTGTTTTAGTAGTAAATAATTTATTGAACTAGTATGAATTGGAATGAATACTTAATACAAATATTTTATTATTTATGAATTGACTAATTGAACGGTTATTAAATATGAAACTACTATCAAATATAAAATCACATATGAAATGATTATTGAGTAATTATCTAATTGATAGAATTTAAAATAGGAAATAATATTATTAATATAGACCGACATGTCATATCTAATAGGTTTTTTTATAAGCTTGAGTATAATCTATTTATTTAAATAGACTTTAAAAACAGTTTGAGTCTAACCTTTTTATTAAAAACGGACGACCTAGTCTATTCTCATATCTACTGAATATTTGGTGAAACTTTAGGCTCAGAATGTTTGTATTTTCTACTAATTTATTATAGTCCAATAATTATTTTTCTACAGTTTTATTATAGTTCAATAATTATTAAATTTGATCGAATAAACTTTCAAGTGTTTGTATTTATTATTGTTTTAGTAATAAATAATTTATTGAACTAGTATGAATCGGAATGAATGATCTTAATAAAGTCTAAAATAAACGGACATTTTATTATTTATGAATTGACTAATTGAACGACTACCAAATATAAAATGAACGACTACTAAATATAAAATGATTATTGAGTAATTGTTTAATAGGTAAAATTTAAAATAGGAAATAATATTATTAATATAATAATAAAAAATAATATTAATAAATAATAAAATATATATAAACCGACATATATTTAAAAACAGCTTTAAAAATATTTGACCCTTAAATAGGTCAGACCATAAAATAATATTCTTTATACTAATTTTTTTTTCTTTTCAGTTTTGTAATTAAAAAATTGTTTTTTAAATAAAATAAAAATAATTATAACATTTAAAAAAAACAAAATATTATTAATAAATTAAAATAAAATACATTACATTGAAGAAAAAAATTCAGTTATATTATTTTAACAATTCACTGTTATTTTATAGATAAATTTAAATTATTTTAACAATTATCTTCTGATTTGCAGATAAATTAACAATTTAATTATATTTTGTTCATGACTTACTCCTATTTTTTTTTTCTAAATAGAATAAAAATAATTAATAATAATAATAAATAAAATTAATTAAATTAAAAAAATAAAATATATTAAATTAAAGATGAAAAAATATCACAAATTAAAAAAATATATATATTAAATTTAAATTAATTATTTTCATCTAAATGTTTTTCGGATCCACACCTAAGCCTCGTCTAGCACTTCGAACTTTATATGTGATGAATCTTTGTTAACTGAGCTCCTCGTTAAACAAGTATTGTTTCTTATGTTTCCCGTTTCTCTTTTTGGAAAATTCTGCGTAAATGGACCCTGTATAATAATGGGGTATAAATGATACTGGGCTGGAATATCTTGAACTTCGAATCTAGTTCTTGGCATAAAGCCTTGGATTATTCATGAGTTTGTATATAGACAAAGTGTTTAGAATCTTCATCCACTTGAATATAAATTTAGAGTTTGAAACTTTTATAAACAAATTTAGAGTTGTTGAAACTTTTATAAACATGAATCAAAGTAGTTGAAACTTTTATAAACATAGAGTAAGCAACAACAAAATGGTAGCAAGAAAATAGCAATAACAAAAAATATAACAACAATAAAAATAAAATGACAACTTAAATACCATGTTAATGGGTATTTATAGAGAAAAGGGATATGCCCCAAAAGGGAAGAGAGTTCTTTATGGTTTTTTTTTTCTTTTCAATTCGACTCCTTTGTAAGGTTTGATTGGTCATTGTACCATTTAGTTAAGACTAAATTGATCATTTACATTTTATTTCCTTAACTAAACGTCCCTTTCACCTTTTCTTACACAATTCTCCCAATGTTTCTTTTCCTTTTTGATGATATCCATCCAAGATTATTCAGCACTCTAAATTAGCCCTTAATGATAAATATTCTACTAATAAATTTTCCCAAAATAAATTTTAGCAAAAAAATATTTAGTAAAAGATTTATGCAAATAATGAAAAATATTTCGTAAGTATTTTTCTTAAAATAATTAATTTTATCTAATTCTAACTAGAAATATTACACCAAATTGAAGTTGAATTATATGTTAATTTGAATATCTATCTTCGGTTAAAAAACAAATTCAATCAGCAATTGAACAAAGGCTAATTTTCTTTTGATATATTTATATTGAAAATGATATTTATTTTGAGACGTTTTTTTCTTGTTATGGAGGTATTAGTTAATAAGTGAAAAAACTAAGAGTTCATTTATTTATTTTGTGAAAATGTTTTTTTGTTTTTATTTTCTAATTTTGTGGTAATTTTATTTGTTGATAAGAAGGTAAGAGACTTTGTGAAGTGAACAATTGTTTATATTGTTTATATATTTAAAAATAATGAAAATATCAACAAACAAAAAATTATAATTTTCATAAATACATCGTTTTTTTATTTAATCCTTCGGTTCTTATGGGAAAAAGATCCTAATAATCTAGAGTTCGACCGAGAGGTAAGTAAAGTCTGATAAAAAATTATTTCAACTATGATTCGAACTCGGATTCTCCTAAACTATTCGTCTTTATCTTAAAATATATTCTTAATTAGTATTTTATCTTCTTTCAATAATAATATTTTACTTAAAAGTATCTCTTGATAAAATAAAATAACATGTTTTTAAAAATGAAAATACATAATATTTTTAGAAAATAAAAAGAGTCTTAAAGAGATATTTATGAAGTTGAAGGCTCAAAATCGTTAGTGAAATTTTAAGTTGAAATATGATTTAAAATTTGTTATTTTTAAATTTTTAATATATCATATTAAGAAATAGAAAGAATAATTGTTTATGGTTGGATAATGAGTTTTATGTTTTCTTACATTTACTTTGAATATAATAATTGTGTAGATAATATTTATCTCTCATGAAATTACTATAAATTTATTCCTAATTTGATGGTGTTGATTGCTTTACGAATAGAGTAGGTCTACCTAATTATAGGTTCAAATAATCTTTTTGTTTGGGTTTGATTTATGCTACCCTTTGCTTCCTTATTTGTATCTTTTTCTTATATATTTATAAATTTATTAGTATGATACAAATAATTAGTGGTAGTTGAAGTGTCATCCTAGTTGGAGTGTCGGTTCCATGACAATAGTTTTGTTAGTTAAAGAATCACTTACTAGACCCAACTTTCCAAGTCAACTTCTTTGAAGTTCTCTTCAACCTTCTCTCTTTGCCT
Organism: Cicer judaicum; assembly: GCA_037974835.1. Classification (NCBI taxonomy): domain Eukaryota; kingdom Viridiplantae; phylum Streptophyta; class Magnoliopsida; order Fabales; family Fabaceae; genus Cicer; species Cicer judaicum. The sequence continues at coordinate 4,274,344 of JBBPBS010001075.1, read as the reverse complement.
TGGTAAATTTCCTTTCAAATAAAAAATGAAGCCAAATGGGTTAAATAAACTTTAGCACAGTGGACTTAAAAATCACAACTTAAGTGAACACTTCATATTTAAACCACCATTCACACCTTACGTAAAAATTTGATGGATGTTCATCCTACTTCCTATATTTTCTTATTTTTACCGAATCCTAGTTTTCAAGTAATGAAAAATACACTTTTGGATCTTAGTTTTACATAAGTTATTAGGGACAGATGAACAAACACATGAGCCGGATTAACATTCTCCTAAAAGTTTAGGTCTTTCGCATGTTTACAACAAAGACAATATTTTGATCCATGTAAACATTAATTGAATTTTAAACACAAATATTTTGTTTTTTTATAATTGACACTGATTATGATTATTATATGACCAGGTGCAGAACGTTGACCCCAAGGAAGTATGGATAAGGTAGAAATTCAAAATGTTACATTCAAATTGAAAATTCTCAAATATATTTAGTTATTTTGGATTTTTTTTTTTAATTTCTTTTCAAAATTGTTACCCACGAAATCCACATTGCACAATTCAATTATAAATGACTTTACTATACTAAATTAACTGAGTTTTTACACCTCATATTGGTGACTTTACTATACTAAATTAACTGAGTTTTTACACCTCATATTGGCACCAGTTTTATATTAATTCGACGAATTGAGTTTGGCGAGACATATTCGTTTTTTCAAATTTTTATTGAACTAACTACAATTGAATCATTGCCTCGACAATACTTATAAAAAACCTGTTTCAAAAAATATCATCAATATATTAGTTAAAACTTGAGTGACCTTTAAACACTCTCATGGCAGAACATCTTGATTTATGTGTAAGCATAAATAAGAGTGTTATTGATTCTCATAATATAATGATTTATGTAACTCGGATGCATATTTACATATTCATTCATCTCCCAGAACATCAAAACTCTGAAATGCAGAAAAAGAACTCATTTCTTTATTGGGGCAAAGAATTACAATTTACAAAATGTATATACACATACAAGTCAAAACTAGATTAACCTCTCTCACTCACATCTCAGACAATAGATTGCTGATTTTCCGAAGCTCTTTGAGAGCTGTCATGGCAGTAACCTGCCCTTTGCCAACAAGAACATTCTTAGATATGTTCTTCTCCAATGCGGTGGCTCCTTGACCGCGATCCTGTTGGAAAACAGATTCGAGTACCTGCACACAAAAAAAGCACTCCTTAAGATAACCAACATGTCAATCACGGATTGCATAAGATAGTAGTTTGTTAAAATCATGTCATGCTACAATGCTATAGCGCCGCTGTAGCTACTATTTAACAACATTTTGTACTAAATAGCGTACTGTTGAACAACACTGAAGATAACAAGTTTGAAACCATTAAGAATAAAGCCAAGGGGAAAAAGAAATAAACCCCAAAGTAAATATTTTACTAAACAAATTGTCATTTTTAAGAGTGGAAGTGGGAAAGAACTTTACCTGAATTTGATCAAGCATAGATTGTCCAATATTCTTCAAAGTGTCCAATGATTTTGGTGGTGGCGGTGTATTACTTTGGTCGCTACAACTGTTGGTAGATTTTGTAGGCTCGGCAGCAACTCCTACTTTCTCGGAGATAATCTCAACGGTATTCCGACCAAACTTCCAAAGCCACTCAAATTTATTCTGTTTTCTCTCTTTAGAATTTGCGGCTGAACTTCCTGCACCGTCGTCGTGAATGGACTCTGATGTCTGAGGTAAGTTCTGAGGAGGATCAGAGATTGGAAAGGGTGAATTATTGGGACTAGTATCTGAATTTTCATTGCATTGATGCTTTTCTTGATAATCATTATTGCACACTGAAGTCGAAGGCATGTTCTCTGGAGGATCAGAAATTGGAAGGGGTGAATCAATAGGACTGGTATTTGAAGTTTCATGGCATTCATCTAGGGATAAATAAGATGTAACACTATTTTTTTCTGAGGCAATTTCGTGATTGTTGGCCTCGTTAGGGGGACTAGCAGAGTCAGAAAATGTAGATGAATCTTCCTCCCGGCCAGAATTTCCACTTGGACATTTTTCATCAGACGAGTAATTGTTGTCGCTATTACAAACACTATCTTGTCGCTCTACTTCAACTTCTTCAGAGATATTATCCTGCTCGCATACGATTTCATGACACTGCTCGTGTTCTGTGTTTTCGTCTGCACCAAGTGCTTTACGAAGATCTTCCAACAAACTGCGTCTAAAAGACATCTTAGATCCCTTTTGTCTACTTTGAACCCTTGATGGAGGTGGATCAGATTCTGTTCTTCTCATACTAAATTTCATCTTTTCTGCCCATCCCTTCTTCCGAGTTGGAACCTGCTTTACTACACCATCTTGCTTACGTTCTTCGGTCTTCTGAGCAACTCTCCACTTTTCTTCCCAGTAACTATCAGGTATAAAATTCAGAGGGGTTTTTGGAGACACGGATTCTGACGGAGCGACCACGGTTCTTTTAGGTGCTATTTTACTTTGGTAATGAGACCCTATGAGCAAAAGTGACGAGGATGAAATATCGACACTTAAAGCAAGACCCTGCAAGGATTTAGCCTTCTCTAGTAGTTTTTCAATGTTAATGTTTTCGGGGAAGTTTAGTAGTCTCTGGAGACAAGTTGTAGGGTTTTCGGTCGCAAGTAGAGAAGATCTTAAATAAAGTAACATTGCTACGGCAATCGCTGAGATAAATGCTCCACGAGGTGAATGTAAAATCCTGAATCCACAATCTATGTCGTCATCAGAAAAAGTTTCAACTTTGCTATTATCTGATGCAAAGATCTCATCCCAAATGATTAATAGGTTGTTGAGTGAAAATTCTCGCCCAAATAAAACTCGCAACCATCGGAGATAAAAGTACTGAGGTTCAACCCCGAGATAAAAAAGATGATTATGCAGAGAAGAATCAGCAAGAGATAACAAATGATACAATGCCATAGAAGCTTCAATCACCGGAGGCACGCCGGTATGGGACCCGGCTACAGGAACAGAAGAGAAGAAATCGGCCATTGCAACCAAACCATTGGGCCCCTTCATTAAAGCATCAAACATACAGTAAGCATCATGTTCCATGAATTTCTCGGATAATACAATACCAAGTTCACCTTCAGCTCCATATGCATCACTTAGTAATACAATAAACTCAATCTCGGGTTCAAGTTCGTCAAGACTATTGGCTTTTGTTGCACTTCCGTGGAAGCCAATTTTATCCTGTGTCGTGTCAAGAGATTTCCTAAAATCAAAGATGTAAGTAAGATCATTCTCTTGATATAAAAGTCCATCAAATCTGTCTGTAAAGTGATCTTCATAAAGCTTCCGAACTTCTGAGAGACGCTCCAAATCAACTTGGAGAACATAAAGCAGAGGAGCAAGTAATTCATGCATTCCTATAAAATAAGGATATGAAAGCAGTCCATTAATGTTAAGTAAACTATTTTCACATCACATAACACGAAAGCAAAAATAGTTATCTGAAAGAAAGAAAGCAAACAGAATTTACATTTTACCATAATTAGGTTTGTCAACAATTTAATCACTTAATTTTCAGCTCTCCTTTTCTAAACCTTTTCCAAATAAAAAGTAATGAATAAATCTGATAATATAACGGGAAAGTTTTATGGCATAAATACACACATCTTCAAGGATTTTATAGCAGTAATAAATGCAAAAGTAATTAAGAACACACATTTATTGGCCGTAATGAATAAATGATAAAATAGTTACAAGCTAAACTCCATTACTCATAGCTACAAGTATTTATGTATCCTTGTAACATTTAAACATGATATAGATAATAGTTGAATACAATAACATTCATTTGATTGGTATAGTTTGACTAAATAAATGTTCTACAGTGGATTATCCAAAGGTGAAAGGAAAAATCAGGCCAAAAACAGTAGAAGTTTTTCCAACGAGTTCACTAATAAAATAAAAGCTATGTTAGCTATAGTTATGTATTTGGTGTTGGAAGAAAAATTGCAACATCTAACAATTGGATGTAAATTTAAATAAGATTGATATATTGCTTGAAATTATTGCTTGGCTGAGAAATATACCTTGTCTATAACCACATTCTGGATGCTTGAGACACCATAGCAACAAAATTCGTCTCAACATGCCTTGACATCCTGGTGTTTGGAAATAACTGCCATGTTCCGGGTATAAACGCGACAAATCCTGATCAACCAATCTCTCCAGCTCTGCGTTGCGGAAAAATTGACTCCATGTACTATCTGCATATAAAAGTCATTGTATTTATCAAAGATAAAATCAAACTTTTTCATACTGGCACGCGACAAAGAAGCCTATCTGTTAGTCATATTTCTCTTTTGTTATATCACTGAGTTTTTACCAGAAGTTGGTGGGGGGATAACTAAGATTTACCAGGATTTTGTGAGAGCGGATTGTCCATGGCAAGATTCTGTGAATTAGTTCCATTCTTTGGAATAGGGGGTTCAACAAGGAGACGCCTTCTCAAACTAGCATACCTGATAACACAAATACAGTTCGTGATCATTATGCGTATAAACAAGAAACACTACTAGTTTGCAAAGTGCAGTATCTTTTAGAGTGCAATTAGACAAAACATAAAAGAATCTGGTATCAAACAACTCTTCTTAAAAATACCAAGCAAACACTGAATTCATAAACCATAAAAGTAATTTTCAATTCCAGATGACGAAACAACTTAATCTTCTTCCATTTTCTGCCAATGAAATTGTAGATGCCAATTTATATAGTCTCAAAGACAGATATCAGCACAAAAGAACATAAATAGTGCTGCTTTTAACCAAAATTAATTTTTTTTTAACATCTTGAAAGAAAATCATCACAAGTTCACAACTTCCTGAGTTTCTGTATGAACTTATCTCCATGATGAGTCCATCATAAAAAAACAAAATTTCAAGAGAACATTCTTTACCGATGAGAATCAAAACTAACTATATTCAAACAAAATCAGCAGAAAATATTATATTGTTATGCACTTATGCATACTCACCATCTATAAAGCACCGATATACGTCGACACCAATAATAATTTCAGAAAAATAAAATATACAGTTTAAGAAGTGTCCGACACCGAGACACTCATACACCCATTGAGTCTTGGTGCTACAAAGAGACCATCAATATATGCAGGAAAAATATAAAGAATTGAATTATAAAGAATCCAGTTTAAGAATTTTGTACACAACAGTTAAAATTAAACACAAAGCTCAAAAATAAAATACAAACACTGAAAAACTTAATTTTGAAGCTGATCTACCTTCTTCTACAATCAGCAGTAACTCGACGAAGATCATCAACAGAAGCTGTAGAAGAACAAGAAGGCAACACCCCAAGATTTATACGCCACTGTAACCCTCTAAGATCGCCAAATCTCCGTTTCTCCGGCTCCGATCTCGGAGAAACAGAGTCGGAGCTCAGATTAGTCGACAATAATGGATCCACCAAAGCTTGCTGCATGACCGTGAACACTTTTTCTCGCCAACCCAGATGCTCAATCGCAATGAAAATTCGGAAAAAACCGAACTTTCAAGAAGAAAATAACAAATAACAGAAATTGCCCAAAACTGTGATGTTCAATTAAAATAAGCAAAACCCTAATTTACTGATGATTTTCTCATTCTGGAAAGGAAAGAAGAAGCTCATTAAATTGAAATTAGAAGGTGAAGAAGGAGCAAAAAAGAAGAATTGGGTTAATAAGTAATTTGTAGAGAAATTAAATGATTTGAAGAGTTGTATTTATTTTGTCTATGTATATACTGTTTTTTAGAGAGAGAGAGAGAGAGAGAGAATAAGAAGTTTGTTTTGTAGAGAAAAAGGGGAGAGAATATGGTGGTGTGTAGAGTGTGATGAGTAATGGTGTTTTATTTTTGATATGTGAATGTGTTGTGTCTGTGCTTCATCTGTTGGAAGGTTTGTTGAGTTGTCTTATTCTGCTCAATAAAATTCCAATCATTTTTTTGTGGTCATGCCCCTTTATTATTATTATCTTATTTCTTACTTGTCTTGAATATTAATATTAACTGATACAATAATATCACTGTATTTTATACTCACATTTAATAAAAACCATCATATTACTGTATCACATAGTTTTAAAATAACAATAAAAATGTTCGGTGATGTGATTAAATAATAAATTCTTATATATTTTTCTGATGTTAATGTCGTATTCTGTGTTTTAATTTCAATATTTTGTATTAAAAAATTCAATGAATTTGATAGTTTTCTGTTAAGTAAATTATTATTTTATATTTTGAAATTATAATTATTTATTTATTTATTTATGACTTCAAATTTGGGAAATATTAAATTGATTCTTCAAATTGTCTAATGTAAATTAAAAGTTTTCTAGAATAATGGATGAAAAGATTCTTTTGAATTTACTTTAAATAATTAAAAAGAAAAGTTTAATATTTTACAAACTTAATGTCGTAATTTTAAAATTTTAAATAATAGTTTACTCTAACTATTTTATTTAAATTATTTTTAACGTATATTTTTTATGCAAAAATTTTAGTTGTTAATTTGTTAGATGATGATAATTTATTAGTATCAAAAATTAAACTTTTTTATTTATAAATAACATAATATAACTACCATAAAAAAAATTATACACAATTATGAGATATTCAAAGTCCAATATAATGATATTAATATTTTTTTCTTTTGAATTCAAATAAAATTTAAAGACTAAAATTTAAACTTTAAACATATATTTTAATACTTCTTTAATGTCATTTTTTTGGTCAAATATTTCTTTAGTGTCTTGTACTATTGTACATTTTTCGGATGAGACTCTTCGTGTATAATATTACATATAGGTACGTCTATTGTATTGCTATTGGTGGAAATTGTTATTATTTTGGGTGACCTTCTGGTCAATGGTGGCTGCTTTAATTCCTGCAGTTATTTATTTATTTTTGAACAACTATTGATAGTTAATTTGGTCACTTGTGTTGTGTGAGATTTTAGATTAATATGGGAATTATAAAGTTAGTATTTAATTTTGAATTTAATTTTTATATAATATTCATATGAAGAATAATAGTAAATTATAATATTTTATATTATCACTAGTACATACAAATTAAACATTTTAATTTTGCAAATATATAATATAGGATAAATCATCGTAATAGTTCTTAAAAATTAAGTGTTGTTTTTTTAATCAAAATTCAATTAAAAAATTCAAATTATTTATTAAATTATTAAAATAATTTAAAAATATATAATTTATTATCATATAAATTATTAAAATATTTAATTTATTCAAAATAAAATTTTATAATATTAAAAATTAGACTAATATTTTAATAATTTGAAAATTATTTCTTATCAAAAATTAGAATAACTATATTTTTATGGACATGGTATATTATATATATAAAAGTAAAAAAATTGATGTCTAAAAAAATAGATTGCAGGCTGCTTCTAATTTCACAGCTGTTTTCTAGAAGAAAAGGGACAAAAAAATATGCATGGATATTTGATTTTAGATTTAATATTGATATTTGATTGTTTTCAGAATTATGATGTAATTTTTCTTTGCTTATTGGTTTATTTATCATCATTCAATTACTCAAGGTCCCACACGCAATAACTGCAAGTTCCGTATATAGATATACTTTTCTTTTTCTTTTCGAGGCGAATTATTGACTTTTTATTTCTTCGTATTTGACTAAAAATACAAATAAAGTTTAAATATTTATTAGTTATCTATAAATATATTATTTTCTATTTTTAGTTCCGTAATTCTATTTTTACTTTTTTTCTCCTTGTTAACATCTCACATTCTACTTTATTCTTTCTTGTTTTATTTTAGTCATTAAAAAATTTAATCTTATTAAAATTGATCCTATAATATACACGTGTGTATAATATTTATTTTAATTTTTATATAGTTTATATTAAAAAGATTAAAATTAAATATTCTAATGTTGAGAAAGCATGTGTGGCGATTGATTACTAATTCGAGCTCATCACTCGGTTGTAAAGAGTTAAATATTTTCCTATAGGTGATTTTTACATCAATAAAGTTTTGGGGGCACATTTATATTGTTTGTCTAATAAACATAGACATATGGTGATTGGTGAAACATGTCAATTGTCAAACAATTTGTGTGTTATGCAAAACATGCAAGCAGCACAACATTCATCTATTCTTCCATTACGCTGCCAGAATGTGAGGTGTATTAATTTTAAATAAATATTATTAAAAGAATTTAAATAAATATTAATTTTATTTAATAATTAATAATTTAAAAATACTTTTTATTGTCTCATCAATAACAATATAATTTCGAAATTTTATTCATTAAAAATATCATTTTCTAATTCAAAAATAATAAAAATATCTTAAAATTGATCAGATATATCTCTATTAATGTCCTAAAAATATTGCTTCACTTTATTTCTTTGATTTTTATAGTATACAGTTCTACGAATATATGTGAAGTATCACCTAAATAATTTTTTCAAAATAAAAAATAATAATATTGAATATCTGTAAAGTATAATATTGAATACATATCGGATAAAGATATATATCTATATTTGAAGTATTCAGTCATCATAGCTTATGTATCACCAAATTTATACGTGTTTTTTAAAGAAATATTAAGGTGTGTTGTATATTCCTTTTTTCCCGATGTTTACATGACTAAAAGTCTAAACTTTTTGAGGATATATTTGATGAAATTTAACATATATATATATGTTCAATTATAGAATTATTCTTAAATTTTAATTCAACTCATAAGAATATATAATTTTTAAGTTAAGTATTGAATTTAAAATCTTATAATTATATATACAAATTTTTAATAATATATTTATCATCTTATTTCTAAACTAAAAAAATAAAAAATTCAAATAGTAGGCATAAAATTATTTAACTGATTCAGACATAGATGAAACTTCAATTATCTCTCTTTCTCTATATTTAATATTTAAATGACTTTTTTTTATATTTAATGTATGTGAATATTACTGCCATACTCTAAATGATATAAAATAAATTCTAAACAATAAAAGATGTGTGGTTGGACACATTTTTTGAGCGCCTTTTCTATTTCTAGTTGTTATTTAACTTATTTATGAAATTTAATAGAAAGTTTCACGGGTACTTCTCTAAAAGAAAAACATTACTATAGAAGAATAGTGAGACACGATTAGGAACATGTACATTTATGGAAAAGGGAATAAAGAAAAAATAAAAGTGCAATGAATAACTTTTTTAATGGAAAATGCAATAAATATCAAAATTGACATATATGATTATGAATATCTAAACATAATTATATTTTAGTGAAATACTTTTGTTCATCTTCATTTTCTTGAGTTTTAAGGTACCGAAATAAATTATATTTTGTAATATTTTTACACAATAATTCCTACTTAGAAATTTAAAATCAACACAATTTAAAAAGAAAAAAGAAAATAATTTAAAAAATAAAGGAAATATAAATACGAAAATAACAGCAGAATTAAGAGGAAAACCTTAAGGTCAATCCTTTCATTTCGTAGCATATGCTAGCCAGCCATATATCACATGAGTCTACATATTATTGGCATGTGACCAATTTAGATTACGTGGCGGGTACGTGTCCATCTCTTCATCATCATCTTGTTCAAAACAATTTTGATATTCATAAAAAAAATAAAAATAAAAATAAAATTGATAATATTTTTTAGAAAAACTAAGCAGCACCTGCCACGAAGGAAAGGAAAAACAATTGGACAAGATAACGACATGCATGTATATGACTCAACCTTACGTTTAATTAATGATTTCGTTCAAGAAAATTACATGTCACCAATAGTTCAATCTTAGTCGTTCATTCTCAAAGCTGATTTTGATCAACTATCAATCTAACGGCTGTGGTGGTGATTTACTGATTTTGTTCACTTATCAGGAATATTAATTGGATCTATTAATTAAGGTGGCGGCAAAGATAAAACCTAATTATTATCATTATTTATGAACAAAGAGGCATGTGTCATCCCACAAGGAAATAATTTTGATTCCCACATCCACCTTCTTTTGAAACAAATTAGTTAATGCACAAAATATTGCAACTATATGCTGATTAAGACACTATATATAATATGAAGATATAAAATTAATGATACTATGATGTGGATATATTTTTAGATTTTAAAAATCTCTTAAAAAGTGTAAAAAGTATGATGTATAAGTTTAAATTAATTGTTTTTCTATTTAAGAGATTAATTTTTATATATTTTTGTAAGTGGATCTCATGTAATAAGATACAAATAGAGGAATGTATAAATAGTTTTACTAAGTAAGTAAATGGTATAGTTTTATTAGGTAAAAGGTGTTTCAGATTAGTGTTTCTTATTAGTGTAATTAGCAAGTAATGGTGTAGTTTTATTAGGTAAAAGATGTTGCATATTATAGTGTTTCTTATTAGTGTAATTTGTAAGTAATGGTGTAGTTTTATTAGGTAAAAGGTGTTGTAAATTATAGTGTTTCTGGCTAATGTAATTGGTAATAAAATATATTGCTTAGAGATTCTCAAACCATAGATTACCAACAAAATATAATATGTTGAAACATGGCGGATTAATTTAGTGTAGTAATTTTGAATCGATCAATTATCTTTTATTCAATTGTAAATTATTTGAAAAGGTGTGTGTTGATGTTTTATATTGCATAGGTATCTCTTGTATAATGTAAAATGGCGGCTTGTCACATTGCTCTCATAAGTCTTTTTTTTTTTACCAAAATTATAACATTCATTCATTTCAAATTAAAAACAATTCAAAATCTCTAATAAAAAATAATGAATCTTGGCAAATTCTTGTCACAGATAAATTAATAGAATATAATGATAAAATGCATATAAATATAACAATTCAAATGTTCGAAATATCTATACTTATAGATATGTAACGTTGATGATGTTAAAATTATTGATTGAATTTCTATGAAATTAAAATTAATATATAAATTTGAATCAAATAAACAATGCAACAACACGAGAAATCAAAATAACATAGCCCTAAAACAATAATTAAAATAAATAATATCATAATATGATAATGAAACCATGTAAAAATATGAAGATAAAACAGAAAAAAAAAATATATATATATATATATTATTTAAATAAATAAATAAAAAAGATGATTTTAAGATAAAAATTAATTCTAAACCACTCTACTTAAAGAAGAAAATGAAGAAAAATAGAAAACGAAAAGCTTTTTAGAAGTTTGGAATAGGAGGTCGTGAAAAATTTGGTTCTCTATTTTTGGATAGTAGTGTTTTACACACAAAAAATTAAATTGTTATTTGATTAACAACAATTTAATCTATAAGAAAAAAAAAAAGATTTAAAGTGACTTTTAACCATCGAGTAGCTTCTAAACACCCAATTATTGAAGGCATATATTTTATTGTGGGAGTTGAATAAAGTGTCACGTGAAGTAATCGATGGTGCGACAATCTACATGAGTCCTAGACATTGAAGGCATCCTATCATTGTGTTGTATTGGTTGGCGCATTCTTTTATTGTGTATTGTTGTATAAACTTAATTATGAAATATATATAAAAAAGACTTAAATATTTTATTCGTATGTGTAAGTTGGTTTTATTTTCATTTATGTAAATTATTTTTTTTAATGTAAATTATTATTATTTTTAATTTAAATTTTATAATTTTAAATATAATAATTCGATTATGGTAATTCCATAGGTGATAGAAAAATAAGAAGAAAAAACTTAATTCTTAAATTTATTTTTAATTTTGGATGAAATGACCAAAATATAATATTTTCAATTTTCTTATTTTTTTCAATTAATTTAATTATTTAATTTATTTATCTGTCATATTAATTTATCATTTTACTTATTTGTTTGTCACATAATTTTTTTTAATAATAATTAATAATATAAATGATTTTAAAATTAATTTAAGTTTACATAATTTAAATAAAAAATAATAGTAGATAAATAAACAAATAAGACACGAACTTATATAATCAATCAAATATTTAAGTTTAATAAAAATTACAAGGAAAGTTCAATATTGAAGTGAAAAATAGTAAATGCTTCTAATAAAAAAAAAAACAATGAGAGAAGAGTGTCCCATTAGAGTTTGACAGCCATGCAGTGGTCCCTTTGTATCTTTAAGCATTTATTGGCGAATGCAAAGCCACGATCCATTAATTCATTTTTCTGTATGTATCCATCCGGTTCACATTTTAATAATTCAATATCCATCAAATCAAATATAATAACAAAAAGAGGAATGAAGCATAATAAATCATATATATATATATAAAGGGCGGTGGAGAAGAATACATGAACAACACGAGACGTAAGACTCTACTAATTTGGTTGGATTCAAAAGCTTGCAATCATGATGCCAGTTCCATTACTTTGTGATAATGACATTTGAACTTGGACTGGACGAAAATAATCTATATTTTATTAAATTAGGATCAATTTTATGTTTTTGAAATCCTTATGATATAGTGTTGAGGAGAAGGTTATTCTATTCTACCCATTTATAATAGATATCTTTGAGTATTTTTTTTAAATGATTATCTATCTCATATTTCTTTAAAGGTTGAATAAATAATTAAAATCAGTTTTTAATTTCGGTATTTAATTTTCAGTTTTAAATTTTAGTTTTTAGTTGAGTTTGAGTTTTTATTTTATTTGAATTGAAACACTTTTTTTATTTTGTTTTATTATGAATTTATCATATAAAAAAATATTGACAAAAAAAAATTAAAATGAAAAAATAAAAATAATATTAAATAATTAATTTAAAGATTAAATTATAGTTGTAGTCTTTTTATTTTCATAAATTTTTAGAATTTATTTCTCTATTTGAATATTTGATAAATTTTGCTCCATTCAAATTTTTAAACTAAAAAAGTGATAGTTTAATATCTTTTAAATGACATGATTACAATTTCATCATCATGTAAAATCATCTTGATAGATAAATTATTTTTCTGTTATTAATTTAATTATAAAAATGAAATATTTTTGAAATTGAAACTAAAGTTTTTTAAATGTTTTATATGATTTTTATAGGTATTAATCAATCAACGTCGTCAAATTATAAATCACAATATTTAAAATATATCACATCACCATATTTTAGTTGAATAATCTAATAGAGGGATCAAAATTGTTATATTTTAAAATGCAAAGACTAATTCAAAGAATTGATGAAAATAAAATAACCAAAACTGCAATTAAATTTACTTAAAAATAAATCAAATAATATAAAATTGTAGTTTCTTTAATTATAATAATTTTGGTTATAGTGGTTTAAAAGTGTTAGTTTTGGAAGATGACTATGTGATAGATCTTCGAACATGTTTGCAACAATCAAAAGAAATAATTGGTAGTTGAAGATGATGGTCCTAATGTGACCAACAATCACTGTAGTGGTAGACTATGGTGGAAAATGGTGATTGGAGGTCGGTGGTGGTAGTGGGGGATGTTAGAGATGGTGGGTGGTGGTAGAGGTAGTGGTGGTTAAATACGGTGATAGTGATTGTCAAGGTGGAAGGTCGATGGGGTTGGTGGTGGTTAGTGATGAGAGATGGTGGTTGGAAGTCAATGCTAGTGCGAGGTGGGTGGTTGGTGGTCATAAATGGTGGTCGGTAGCAGTGGCAGTGGTTGGAAATGGTGATTGTGGTGATCGGAGGTAGGTGGTGGGTGGTTGGTGATGATTATGATAATCAGATATGATGGCCGGAAATAATGGTCGATTGATTGTTGGAGTGGTGATTATGTTTATCGTTGATGAGATGTTAAATTTAAAACAAAAATAAAAATTATAAAATCTATTTTATTTATTTTATTTTGAATTTAAAAAAAACTATTTTAAAATTAAGTAAAAAAATTAACTCAATGTCTTTTAACTTAATTTTGAGTGCTAACTCGGAATTAATTTAAAAGTGTTAACTAATTTTTTAAAAGTGTTAACTAATTCTTTATTAAAATAAACTCTTATTAGAAAGTTGAAACTTTCCCGTATCAAAATCCATGTTTCCACACTTAGTATTATTTGATGTTGTGAAATGAACTGCACCATTAGAAATAGGAAACAAGTATATTAAACATGATATCTATAACAAATGAAGTATTTAGTTGTTATTTTAAAAAAAATTGTTACGATAGTGAAAGGCAGATTTCTTTATTATTTTTAATTAAAAAAATTATTAAAAATAACGAAGTTAACACATTTAAATTAATACCATATTAGACAACATCTATTGTCAATTAAGCTATAAAAATTTAAATAAATAGTGAGAACTTTAATTTATAAGATATAAATTTAAATTGTGTTATTTAAATTGATTTATTTAAAAATAGCCCAAAACTCACCCGTTGTTATTGTGTTGTGTGTATGTTCCAAGGCGATAAAAAAAAAAATCAAACAAAAAATTTTCATTATAATTACAAGGCACACCCGTACAAACTGCTCTGGTCTCATGATTCCCATTCACGTTGGTTCGACCTATATATATATATATATATATATATATATATATATATAGGTTTCCAATAGATAGGTAAAACAAATCTACCTAGAGTATGTCGCATTATCAAAATTTACCATCAAAACTCGTACGTGTGTTCTTATTGTATATTTCAACATTATAGTCCGAAATAACTTTTTAGATTTTAGCTAACAGTTTCACTATTCTTTTTTCATTCATTATTTTTTCACATAGTTTAGTTTTATGATAAATAATGTAATATAAAGATTTAGTTACGAATACAAGTGTCATTTCTAAACTATTGAATATTTTGGAAATTTAATGTTTTGGAACTTTGAACTTTTTGAGTGTCATTTGCTTTTGATTTTAAATATTCGAAAGTTAAGGTAATTTTTGTAAAGTTTGAAAGAGGAGTGAAACAAATGAGAAGTTAAAAAAATTGAAGATTTTATAGATAGTCAAAAGGGTAAAATTATATTTTCACGTTGATTAGAGGACAACAAATTTAAGTGTGAAAGTGCATGGTAGAATCATCAGCTTAATTTATTCTTGATTTATATTTGTTATGGAGTGGACTCTAGCCCAACAATATTTTTTATTAGGCCTAAGTCCAATTCACATCAAGTCTAATTTCTTCGCCACTATAGATCATTATGCATACACACCCCAATAAAATACAATCCCTCCCGCCACAACTCACTCCCTGATCAACATTAAATGACAATCCAAAAAGTCATTCTATGTCGCAACAACATAAACCCCTCAAAAGTTATCCCTCTAAGTCATAATGACATAAATGCCACCTATGTCGCAACATCGTAAACACCTCGACCATTATCCCTCTAAGTCATAACGACATAAACGCCACCATCATCAGAACTAAGGTATACATTCATTTCTATATATCACTATATCCAACTCTCATTAACTTAGACGTCTAAGTGTTTGCAAGTACACCTCCTCTTATAACTGATCACCTATCCTCCACCATACATCGAAAACACCAATCGTCTTCGGAAGTCTCCAGAGGTCTGCTCTGAATCAATAATATTATATTAAAGTAGTGTAATTCAAGTATAACTTATGCCTTAAATATGTGCTTGGAGGTTCGATCAATAACTCATCATATGCAAATTCATTATTTAGAAGAGGTAATACTTAAATGTATTTTTGATTTCAGTTGTTGATAACATGTGTCCTTAAGACACATGCTAAGAATTTTAAATGTAAATTTTTTATTGAAAAAAATATTGTATGAAATTTTAAAGAGTTTGAATATAAAATTTCAAAATAAATTTTTGTATGTACCTTAAATACATATGTTAACATTTATGTTATTTTAATGAAACTCATATCCACAGTTGCAAGAATATTCTTTCATTCTTTTCTTATAAGAAAAAACACATCTAATGTGCTACACAAACTCAATCCATTATGTTTTTTTAGGCTAGCATGCTAGGTATAATTCAATTTGCTTTTAATTTAGATTTTGGTTGTCTCACGATTGAATGTGATTCTTTCAATATTGTCAAAACTATATCAATTTTCCTTCTTTAACCAATTCTTATTTGAGTTCAACTATTATTGATAGTTACTATTTTCTTTCTTTCTTATATAGTGATTCATGTTAAGAAATTGCTGATCAATTTTTTTTACCCTTTAATCATTTTTTTTAATTTAAGAAAATTCATCTTGTATTTGTTGAAGTGGTTGATTCCGTTACAGTTTGATTAGTTTACTGTTTTGTTTGTTGTAACTAACTAAATGATACAAATCATGAAGTTAGAATGTATAAATGTCAATGATACAATGAAATAAGACAGAGTGCTTATTTTATATCTTTATATTTAATCTCATATATCATTCTTTCCATCTTCATCATTAAAAGGTGTGTGTGAGTAAAAAATTACAATGATTAAAAATCAGTTTCTAACAGTGGTATCAAGAGCAAAGTTTCGATCATGGCAAATGAAAACATCCTTGGAAATCTTCCAATTCTTGACGGGAAAAACTATGATAAATGGTGCAAGGAAATGAAAATGGTGTTTGGATATCAAGATGTGTGGGACATACTGATGTCAGGTGTTGATTCTCTTGTTGAAAATCCTTCAGAAACGCAAAGGACTGCATATAAGAAATCCAAGAAGAAATATTTCAAGGCATTGTTCATTATCCATCAGTGTGTTGATGTTGCGAACATTGAAAGAGTTGGTGAAGTTGAATCCTCAAAGGTTGCTTGGGAAAACTTAGAGAAAACTTATGATGGAGATGGGAAGGTGAAAAATGTGAGGTTACAAACTCAACGATAATATGAATTACTTTAAATGGAAGAAAAAGAGGAAGTTGGTGCCTTCTCACAAGAGTGATGGCATTGGTGAATCAAATGAAAAATTATGATAAAAGTGTTACTAATTAGTCTGTAGTAGAGAAAATTTTGATATATTTATTGCCAAAGTTTGATCTTGTGGTGGTGGCCATTGAAGAATCATGTAGATATGAGCATTCAAGAACTGCAAGGATCCCTTGAGGCACATGAACAAAGAATGAAAGAGCGCAACGGTGAAAAGAATTTAGAAGTTGCACTACAAGCATAGTCCAATAAAAAAGACAAAAGAGACAGAGGTAAATGGAGAAGTGGAAGAGGGAGAGATTACAACAACACAAATGCATGAAATCAACAAGATGATAACGATAATAATCAAGGTGGTTTGAGCAATCATCAAAGAGGAGGCATCATTTAAAAGGGAAGAGGCGGCAAGAAGAAGTTTGATAAAATAGCATTTAATGTTACAATTGTAAAAAATGGGGACATTTTGAAGTGCTACTCAAACAACAAGAGAGAATCACAACATGATGATGCAAAGTTTGCTCATAAGAAGAAGATGGTGAACCTGTAATGCTGATGGTAACCACTAAGAAAGATGAAGTGGGAACAAATTTGTGGTACTTGGACACGAGATGCTCAACTCATATGTCTGGAAGGAAAGATTGGTTCATCAATCTTGATGAATTAATGAAAAGTAAATTAAAATTTGTAGATATTAGTGCACTTACTAAAGAGTGTGTACGAGAAGTTCTAATTCAAAAAAAGGATGGAAAACAATTAAAGATTTCAGAAGCTCTATTTGTCCCTAGAATGAAGTTTAATATTATAAGTGTTGGTTAGCTACTTGAGAAAGGTTACATGATGGCACTTGAGGATAACCAACTGAAAATGTATGATGAAAATAACATACTTATTTTAAAGGCACCTATGTCAAAGAATAGGACCTTTAAGATAGCAATTTTTGTGCTGGAGCATAAATGTTTGGCCTCGTCACCAAGTAGAGAGGAATGGATCTGGCATTACATGTTTGGATATTTAAATTTTAGAGATCTCAAGAAGATTAGAAGAGAAAGTATGGTGAGAGGACTACCTCAAATATAAGATCCAACTGAAATGTGTGAAGATTGTGTCCAATTCAAACAACATAGAAGTCATTTCAGCAAGCATATGGAAGTCAGGTCAAAGGAGAAGTTAGAAGTGATCTATTCAAATGTTTGTAGTCCTATACAAGTTGACTCAATTGGAGATATTAGGTATGTTGTAACTTTCATTGATGATTTCACTAGAAAATTATGGACATATTTGATCAAGAAGAAAAGTGAGGTGTTAAATTTCTTTAAGAAGTTCAAAGTGATGGTTAAGAAACAATGTGGTCATTCAATTAAAGTCTTAAGAACAGATGGAGGAGGAGGATACGTGTCAAAAGAATTTAATGAATTATGTGAGAAGGAAGGGATTGTGCATGAAATAATACCACCTTACACACCACAACATAATGACACTACAAAAAGGAAGAATAGAACCATCATGAACATGGTAAGAACCATGTTGAAAGGAAAATGGCTGCCAAAGTTTTTGTGGGGAGAAGTAGTGGTAACTGCCACCTATATTTTGTATAGATGTCCAACAAAAAGGCTCCATGAAGTGGCACCTAAATAAAAATGGTTAGGAATCAAACCAATCCTCGGCCATCAAAAGGTCTTTGGTTCAATCTGCTACAAACATGTCTCATATCAGCTTAGAAGGAAGCTATGTGATAAAGGATAGAAAATGGTATTGGTGGGATACCATGCAATAGGAGGATTCAAAATATATGATCCGATGAATAGACAAATAGTGACCAACAAGGATGTTTTAGTTGATGAGATTAAAGAATGGAAGTGGAACACTGAATAAATAAGAGAATCAACAAGAATCATGCTTGATGGTGACACTAGCAATACAAAAGAGTTACAATTGAATGAAAGCAATAGGGATAATAATAATAATAACAATGCAACAAAAAGAAACCAAAGACATACAAGTTTACCTCAAAGGTTGCATGATTGTAACATGATTCAAGATAATGAGATTGATTTAGATGGTGAGCTAGTGCATCTGGCACTATTAGAAAGAGTTGAACCAATAATTTTTGAGTGTGCTGCGTTGGATCCTAAATGGATTGGAGCCATGAAGGATGGGTTGCATTTGATTGAAAAAAAATCAAACTTCGGAACTAGTAGAGCTACCAACTGAAAAGAATGAAGTAAGTGTGAAATAAGTATATAAGGTGAAACAAAGTCCTAGTGGTGAAGTGATCAAATACAAGGCCCGACTTGTAGCTAGTGATTTCTTACAAAGGGCTTGGATAGACTTTGAAGAAGTCTTTGCACCAATAACTAAAATTGAGACCATAAAAATGGATATTGCCATTGCAAGCATGAAACAGTGGAGAATACATCAAATGCATGTGAAATTAACATTCTTAAATGGGCCTATTGAAGAATAAGTATACGTTGAGCAATCTCCAAGTTTTGAGATAAAGAACCAAGAGAAGAAAGTATATAACTTGAAGAAAACACTTTATGCGCTTAAGCAAGCTCCAAGAGCATGACAAGAAGATTGATGGCTCTTTAATTGAACTTGGCTTCATCAAGTGCATATCAGAACATGGTGTATATGTGAAGGGAAGCTCATAAACATGAATAATTATTGTATGTTTGTATGTAAATAATCTCCTCATTACAAGAGAAAATGAGTATAAAATTAGAGAATTTAATAAAAATATGATGAGGGAATTTGAGATGACTGATATGGGACAACTCTCATATTTCCTAGGAATTATGTTCCAAAGTACAAAGGCTGGAATAATTGCTCATCAAACCAAGTATCTTGTTGAGACGTTGAAGAAATTTGAGATGGATAATTGTAATTCAGTGTCAACTTCAGCTAAAATTGTCATGCATTTAACCAAAAATGAAAATGAAGAAAAGGTGGATCCTACTTCATTTAGAAGATTGATAGGAGGCTTGAGATATATGTGCAACACAAGACCTAATATGGCTTATAATGTTGACTTAGTAAACAGGTTTATGCAAAGTCCTGCAGTGCCTTATTTGATGGCTGCCAAACGAATTCTCAAATATGTAAAAGGAACTACGAGTTATGGAATTTTATTTCCAAGTGAGGGAATTGATGTTATGGTGAGTTTAATGGGATACACTGATTCAGACTGGTGTGGTGACTAGGAGGATAGGAAGAGTATAGATGACTATGTGTTTATGATTAATAAAGCTCCAATCTCTTGGTGCTCGAGTTAGGAACTAATTGTAGCTCTTTCTTCTAGTGAAGCTGAGTATATAACAACCTCGTTAGGCTCTTGTCAAGCTATATTCTCAATACATTGCTTGAAGAATTGAATGAAATAAAAACAAAAGCAATCACTATGAAGATTGATGACAAGTCAACTATAAACTTGACAAAGCATCCAATTGCTCATGGAAGAAGCAGACACATAGAGAAAAAATTTCATTACATAAGAGAACAAGTTAGCAAGGAAAAGTTGAAGCTAAAATTTTGCATAAGTGAACAGCAAATGACAAACATTCTAACTAAGCCTTTGAAGATAGACATATTTAAACATCTAAAAGATGATCTAGGAATTGTATGTAGATCAATCTGAATTAAAAAGGAGTATTGAAATGGTTAATTCAGTTACAGTTTGATTAGTTTACTATTTTGTTTGTTATAACTAACTAAATGATATAAGTCATAAACTTAAAATGTATAAATGACAACGATACAATGAAATAAGGCATAGGACATATTTTACATCATCACATTTAATCTCATATATTATTGTTAGGTACCATCACAAAAACTTATTATAATTATTAGGGTGAGATAATGTTGAATTATATTATTGCATTTGATTAAACAAAAAGTTGATGTTTACTTGTACATCAAAAATATTTGTAAAATATATGTTATCTGTAATTGATTGCTATTAGCCAAATGTTATTCTTTAACTTTAAATACTCATGTTAAAAAATAATAAATTTAAATAATTTTTTTTATTATTCATTAATTAAATGAAAAATATAAAAATAATTAATCTATATTTGAGTTTTTAAAGTTATAAAAAGTAAAACATATATTTTAGTTTCCTTGAAGAACTAAAGATTGAGGCCTGAACGAATAATAATTAATATTCTATGCATATTATTCTTTCAAT